>VDFB02123136.1:45679-81620 GCA_007258455.2 Sequoia sempervirens
AACAATATGCATTATATAAATACATAAATAGACATAAAGATTATTATGTCAAGATTACAATAAATAGTTCAACTTGCATTAACATGAATAAGCATGAGACGCATTAACATGGATAGCTCAGGCAGCTGCAATTTTTGTTGTTCTTCATTTATATGTGCCCATCAATAATATGTCCCTATGCACAAATTATCATCTAGTCTTTGCATCCAAAATAAAAACATTTATTACAATATACTCTAGTAAATAATTAGAGCCCAAGAATTCTTTTAATAGAAACAAATTCAATAAAAAGAAAATTGGTAAAATAGAGGGCCCAAGCAAAGCCCTATAAACAAAGATTTTTGAGGTAGCAAATCCATGAGCCTTGCAAAGTATATTTCATTCAAGTTGAAGAGGAAGAAGCTCCATAAAAGATCCCTAAGACTCCTATTATTTCATTCAAAGAAAATTTTATGTGTTTAATACTATTAATAAATGGAAATCATTGGTTGAGAATGAAATAGATGTTGGAGTGCAGTTAACACTGAGAGGGGGGGTGTGAATCAGTGTTAACAATCAAGTTAATTTTTTAATTCTTTAAATGATAATTTGATCATGAATGTACTTGTGCTAAAATATAAATGAACAGATAATGAAGCAAACACATTAAAATATTGACACAAAATTTGTCTTGAGTGGAAACCCTCCTAGCGAATAAAACCACTCGAATTTGGCCTCACTGGCCTTATCTAAAAAATATTTTTTGTACAAAGCCTCACTGGCTGATTTGTCTCACTGACAATGGTGCTATCTCACTGATAGTCTTATAAAGCTATCTCACTAATAGTCTTATTGAAAAATATACAAATATGAAACAGTTTGAATATAGAGTCGATCTCTATTTCTCTTATTACAAACTCTGTTATGTCATGACTTCAGAATAAGAGTTCTAATGTGTCAAATTTACAAAGCAATATATATATTGTCCTTTCTAATGATATATTCTGTGATTTTCAAAAACCTCTCATCAAATCTCTTGAATGAGCATTACTAATCATTTTATATGATCTCTATTTGAAACAAAGAATCTATTTGAGAAACTGTATAAGCAACTGCCATGTGAAAAAAAAATCTGAAAACTGCCTTTGCCAGATGCCCCAACTATAATCCATCGAAAACAATCTTGTCAAGAATGTATTAACAACAAACAATATATAACTGCCATATAGTTTGCAGAGCGAACACAACATAACAAATCCAAAACAAATGATAGACACACAACCAAACCCGTGAACATAGAAACATGGTTTTCTAATGAAGGAAAACATTTGATATGTTAAAAACAAAACACCCTTAACAACAAACCCAAATTGGAAATTCATTTTAACAAAATATATACAGATCAATTTAGAGGTAAACAAATACTTGTTTACAACACTTCTTCAAAAAATAAAACTGCCAGAGACCCATGGGTAACAACTTCAAAGACTCAACATAGAATGCTTCCTTAGTCCATCAACAACAGGCCCAACCAAAAATGGTTTCCTCTTTTTTTTACTTCTTTTAAACTAATCTTTGAAATAAAACGAAAAACACTATCTACACAGACCCTTTATTAAGAAGTGCATGAGTTACACAAATGGACTTGCAACCTGTTAATAACATATTTAATCAAGGTAAACACCAAGCCCAAACAATTCAAAGATCCCAAATCACTAAAAACACAAAGAAGCAAAAATAAGGAATACACCTAATGTCGGTGCAACTAGAAAGACTCATTGTTGCTCTTTATAGATACTCCCTGTTTCCTTGCAAATCAAACAACCAACCTTTGAAACAAGTTGTGCTTACCACTGCCACCATAATTAGGGTATCAAACCCTATCTAATGAAATGTAACAAATAAATATGCTCATCGAAGTCTTCAACAAGTTCCTTTACTTCGACATAATGATTTTTGAAGTCCAGATATTATGATGGGAAATATTCCCATTCAACAAAAATAATAATCTCCACCGACAATGCAATGATCACACAATATTTTGACTTTTTAAACAAAATCATTGCCACCTCTTACCAATCGACAATGTGCCATCCTTTTTAAAAACCAAATTCCTTCATAATAGTTTCAAATCCCATTTTGAGAGCAATATTGCCTTGTGGAAATATAATGTGTCAATGTGCCCACTCAAAAACTTTTCAACATAATAATCTCAAGACAAAAATTTGGAAAGCAATGCCCTCTTTTAAAATATAACCTTTATCATTGCACTTTATCAAAGATGTCAATAGATATGCAAATGAACTTTACAATCCCAAATGCAGATGAGGATCAACATGGATATATAAACTCATGAAACACTGAAGGAAATCACCATGTGCACAACCTATAACGTCAACCTTAATGTATTGACATTAATGCCAAACGATATTGAGGGACAACAAACTCCCCCTTTGGCATTGATGTCAAACACAAAGGGTTAGCTAGAGGATTAGAGCTATAATATACATGTTCTGAACATGATAATATACTTGTACTGAACATGATGACTGCATGAAGTACATATCCATCCCATCCTGTCACATATCAAAGAAACCATCAGATACAACTGAAATAATAAACAAGACATATCACTGTGAAACATAGCACTGCCAAAACACACAAGTTGCCAAGATCAAGAAACCAAAATCATTGCTGAATTCTCCCCATTGTTGACACAATGCCAAAGAGATACTGAGGGACAGAGGAATATGCATGAAATGATCCCCCTATTTCCATGAATTGGAGTTAACATGGAAGAGAAATGATAGAGACAACACCAAGCTTGTCTCTTAGAATTTCAAACTAAGCTTTAGGAAGGGGTTTGGTAAAGATATCAACCACTTGATCATTAGATGCCACAAAATCTAGTATAACTTCATCTTCCAACACCTTTTCACGTAGAAAATGATACCTTATATCAATATGTTTAGTTCTAGAATGTTGCATAGGATTTTTGGAGATATTAATGGTACTTGTATTATCACATAAAATGTGAACAGGTCTAAGAACATCAACTTGTATGTCCTTCAAGGTCTGAACCATCCAAAGAACCTACATACAACAAGTAGCAGTTGCTATATATTTTGCCTCAGCAGTTGACAAGGATATTGAATCTCGCTTCTTACTATACCAGGCTACTAATCTACCTCCAAGATAATAAAAAAAAAAACCCTGAAGTACTTCTCCTGTCATCAATATTTCCTGTAACGCCTAGAAAATGCACAAGACAAAGATTAAGAGCAAACATGCAATGCTAAATCTAAATGCAAATCTAATGCTAAGCAACAAAGAACAAAAGAAAGTCAAAAAACGTAAATAAAACTTGAACAATTTCACCAAATATGTACGTATTTCCATGATTCATCTCGATTGCCCTTCTCCATTTTGCTTGTGTAGTATAATTTCCCTTAGATTTCTCGTAAGTTCATGCAAGTATAGCCTATGATAAAGATTAGCAAAACATCGAAGATTCAAGATTAAGTGCTCTCAAAAGTCATAAGATTTCATGAGAGAGATTGGAATGAAGAATGACAGATCAATTTATAGAAAATTGATTATTCGAACGACAGGCCAAGATTGAAAGATCAACAAACAGTTGAGATCGACTGATTAGACATGCATTCTAATAATAGTTAGTAATGACATGAGTGATATAAGTGAAATAAATTAAAAGATTAAATAAATGATTTAATCTTCGGTTATTCATTAATGAAGAATTATCTTTGCATGACAAAGATAAAGATTGATTAAAAAACTCTTGTTGAATGCATACAAGATTTAATTAATTAAATAAGAATATTTGAGTAATATGCATGTACACAATTGAGTTAGCATAGGCGGTGAATGATTTGTGAAGAATTACCGAAAGCCCTCAAATATTAAATTAGAAGTTGGCAGCGTTAAATAGATCTTTGAGTAGAGTAAGAGTGAATACTTAGATAATTTGCACAATTATCTAAATATAGAGGAATGCGTTAAAATAGGATTTATGAATTAAATAATTCATTTAATTCAAGATTTGATATTTGAAGAATAATTAAATAAATAAGATTTATTTAATTAAGTGATGAGGGGATTTAAATGAATAATTAAATAAATAAAGAATTTATTTAATTATAGTTGAAGTATGATAGAGTAAATTAAATAAGAATTTATTTAATTTGACAAGAAGGATAAAGTTAATTAGTAACATAATTAAATAAAAAGTGTTTATTTAATTAATCAGATAGAATAAAGAAAAGTGTGAATTAATTAAATAATTAAGATTATTTAATTAATAAAAAACTCTTGAAGATGAATTAATTAAATAATTAAGATTATTAATCAATAGAAAGAGTAATTCTGATGAATTAATTAAATAATTAAGATTATTTAATCATGACCATGAAGAATATAAGAATTATGAAGAAATTGAAGTCATAGGCTTAGACCAAATTTCAATGTCTAAATTTTTCCCCTCTTTGATATAGTGTCATTTCAGCATCGTGTCAAAGAAAATCAATAAAAACATGCCCTAGTCATGCCCCAATGTGAAATAGGTAAAGGTATGCCCGAGGAGGATAGAAGCGGGTTCAAAAGAACATGTGGAGTGTGCTCGGGGGTGATGAGAGAATTGAAGATGAAGGATAGGAAAATAGATAATGGTGGTGAAGATGTAGAAAGAAGAAATGTTAGTGCGAAAAGAAAGATTGAGAAATAATAAAAGAAATGAGATGGATTTTAGTATTAGCAATCTTCGATGTTTCGTTGTATCACAAAAGGAATTGCACTTTATCATCATTGGGCGAGACTAATACAAATGGAGACAAACACCATGATATGAGATAGATCAAGGTGTGCAAGGTCGTCCACTTGCTAACAACAGACAGTCGCAGACAAGGAGTGTCGTTAACTCATACTAAGGACACAAGTTGCCCCAGTCTTTTTGTCAAGACAAACCACAGACAACAAACAAAGTAAAAGACAAGTCATGAGATGTCATTGCTCCTCTAAATCCTTCATGGGACATCCTTGAGGAAACTAGTAACATGACTCAAAAATCAAAGTTAAAAGACAGTCGATAGACAGCAGTCAAAGAAAATAGAATTCTGATACATCGTTGCTTCTCTAAATCCTTCATGGGACATCCTTGAGAAAGCTAGTAACATGAATCTCAGTCATCAATTCAAATGAAAAGATAAGATAAATAAGCCATAAAGTCAAAAAGCCAGTAAAATATTTGCCAAAACTTGATTTGTTTGTTTGGTTTGTTTTGATTGATAAAAGGATTGAATGATAGAGCCTGATGTCAGGAGATACACATACCGGATAAGACTGTGAGTCTGGTTTCGATGTTATGACTATCTGTATAAGGCATGACAAAGCCTGGTTTCAGAAAGACATGTATTGTATAAGATGTTGAGTCAGATGCCATTGATGTGATAACCTGTGTAAGGCTATGTTTGATCTTGTCGATTATACAGGAAGGACTCATCCTGTATAAGACATAGATTACATTGCTGATATCAGTATTCAGGAAGGACCCATCCTGAATAAGATATAGGTTGATCTGTTTTGGTTGTTTTGTTTGGCAAGTTGTTTGATTTGACTTAGAGACATTGCTGATTTGTTCACCAGATTAATGCATGACTTGATACGATGTGTGGAAAATTGACTGTGTGTGACAACAAAACCCTAAAGGACTGACCTAGTGCGGCCTCGAGGGCTCATTGATTGATGGCCTTGCCTACGTTGTACACGTAGAGACCTTGTAGTTCGACTTGACTTTGACTAACAAGACTGACTACAAATAGAAGACGTGTGTGAAAATGAATGTGAACCTAATGGTGACCTGAGTGCGGCCTGCGGGGCTCATCGTTGATGGCGCTTGCATGTTATACGCGAGACCGCCGTAGTTCGACCGCGACCCATGAACTTGTCATGGAGCATATGGATTGAATCATGATTTTATACAAACAAAGCCTAAAGCGGTTGACCCTGTACCTCGGGGCATTAATGGAATGTGCTTATACATCCAGTCATAGAGGCAACGTAGTTTGACAAACAACAAAGACTGACAAGTGCGACTGACTCTGACTCTGTTTTTGGATTTTTGAAATTTTTTTATTTTTTTGTATTTTTGAAGTTTTTCGATGTTTTTGTGTTTTCTTAGGTCATTTTGCGATGTTTGTGGATTTTCCTATGGTTTTATGTCTTCAACACAACCAATGTAAGAACCAATATGACGCATGTCAAGTGTTTGCCCCTAGTCGAGTATAAGACCAATTGATTATGAATAGGGTAAAATGGGGGATATGAAATGCACTCAATGTCAATCGTTCCAAGTTATGGGAAAGACTACCACTTATTATGAATGGTGTATACAAGCGATGGATATGAAAGATAAGGAATATGTACAAGGATAGTCAGTATGTATAGGGTAGTGGACTATGTACAGGGTAGTGGACTATATACAATGATAAGGACTATGTACAATGATAAGGATTAGATTAGAGTAATAGTAGACAAAGGAGCAGAGTCGAGTACACATGGCGCCTGTTTGCCAGGTTTTCACCATGGTACCTATCCAAAGTGCCACCGAAGTGGTTTTCACTATTGGACGAATGATTTGTGCATTTTCCCAAAATTATCTAATTTTTGGTGTTGCAAGATGCTGTTGCCGGGTTTTCACCTTGATAAACGATTTTTTGTGATGATTTTCTAATTTTTTTGTATTTTGCTAATTAGAACAAAGAGCTCGTGCAGAATTTATCGTAGAAATTCTTGGAATCTTGGACTATTGATTGGTGAGGATAGCGATTCCCCTTCAAGAGTAGAAGTTGGTACTCGATCCTTCTTATAACAATACTAAGGTCCTAACGATTAGTTTTAAGCTTTCTAGTTTGTCTTTGCGGCGATTCTTTGGGACTCTCCATTAAAACCAGGTCACCAATGTCAAAGTTTTTTTTCAAGACCTTCCTATTATAGCTATGATGAAGGCAATTTTGATATGCTTGGAGATGGTCTAGTTCCTTCTATCTTCACTCATCTAGGAATTCTAGCTCATGGAGTCTTGATACTTTCGGTACTCTTCTCATCAATGTGGCCTTCGAGGGGATACCCATGAGGAAGGAATCACCGACCTCAATAGGCAGAATAGCTTCATAACCAAATACAAGTGAATATGGAGTAGCACCAGTGGGGGTACGGATACTTGTGTGATAGGCCCATAAGGCAGGGTTAAGTTGTAAATGCTAGTCACGACCAGCATCATTGACAGTCTTCTTGAGGATTCTAATGATGGTCTTGTTAGATGCCTCTACTTGGTCGTTACCTTGTGGGTAGTATGGAGTGGAAAAGTGATGTTGGATATGAAATTCATCACATAGGTGGCGGACTTCTTGGTTCTTAAATGGGTGGCCATTATCAGTGATTATGGACTGAGGGACACCATATCGACAGATGATATAGTTCAGGATAAATCTAGAAATCTGTGTGCCGGTAATGTATGTCATAGGAATGGCTTCAATCCACTTCGTAAAGTATTCAGTGGCAGTGATAATGAGCTTGTGTCCATTAGATGATGTGGGGTGAATCTTACCTACGAGGTCGAGTCCCCATTGGGCAAAGGGCCATGGTGACATGATAGGACGAAGCTCCTGTGTTGGGGCATGTATCAAGTCTCCATGAACTTGGCATTGGCGACATTTCGTTACAAAGACATATGAGTCTTTTTTCATAGTAGGCCAGTAATAACCCAATCTCATAATCTTTTTGGCTAAGGTGGGACCTCTAGAATGGGAACCACATATACTCTCATGCACCCCACACAAGGTTGCTTGTGCTTTAGTAGAATCAAGACATCTTTGTAGGGTATTATCTAAGGCGCGTCTATATAGGGTGTCTCCGACGATGGTGTATTTGGCTGACTTGCGGAGGAATGTCCTATGTTGGTTATTTGATAGGCCAGTGGGTATGACTTCGGCATGAAGATAATCATAGATTTCTTTGTACCATGGGGAATTAGGACCAACAATGTCACACACCATTTCAGATTCTGGGATATCATAGGCTGGGACCAAAAGTTGTTCTACCAAGAACTCAAACTTAGGCACGTTGTTAGGAATGTCAAGAAGTGATGCAATTATAGCCATAGCGTCTGCTGCCATGTTTCAAACATGAGGTATTTGATGAAATTTGACTTTTTCAAAGTACTCTTTAAAGCTATCAATATGCAGCAGCAGGGGCAAGCTTCTCATCCTTAGTCTCATAATCATTATTTACTGTCTAATTACCGGTTGGGAATCACCATATACTGTAGGTTCTTAATTTTTCCACTTGTTGCCATGCTCGTGTACTGTGACTAGAGCTTCATATTTTGCCATGTTATTGGTACATGGAAATGCAATCCTAAATGACTTAGGGATGGTTTCACTTGTGGTGTGATAAACAACCAGCCTGAACCATGATTTGTATGTGAGCCATGAGAATCTGATTTCCATGTTATGTTTGTGTCAGTGTGAATATGAACTCATCGAAAAGTGCAACTAATGGGTGATCTGCGTAATAGGGTGTGTCGGCTAGCCCGATCCTTAATGACCTATCCTTTAATAGCCTTTGGCTACATCTTT
Organism: Sequoia sempervirens; assembly: GCA_007258455.2. Lineage (NCBI taxonomy): Eukaryota > Viridiplantae > Streptophyta > Pinopsida > Cupressales > Cupressaceae > Sequoia > Sequoia sempervirens. The sequence continues at coordinate 54,310 of VDFB02123136.1, forward strand.
GGATATCATATACTAAGTATCATCACCCATTTGGCCAGTTGCCCTGTTAATGCTGCCTTGCTAAGAAGACATTTCAAAGGGTCTATTTTAGCAATCAACATTGTTTGATGGTTTAGCATATAGTGCCTCAATTTTTGAGTAGCAAATACTACTACAAGACAGGTATGTTCGATGGTACTATAATTGAGCTCATAACCTACCAAAGTTTGACTGATATAATAGACTGCCCTTTCATGACCTTCATTGTCATTTTGTGCAAGCAATGCTCCAAGTGATGAATGGGTTGCCGTAATATAAAGAATCAATGGTCTTCCTTCAACATGTGGCATTAAGATGGAATTGGTGTGAGTAAATTTTTCTTTAATCAGTTGAAAAGCCTCTCACACCTAGTTGTCCATGCAAAGGGTACTCCTTTTCTAAGTAAATGTTGAAAGGGATGTATCTTATCTACTAATTGCACTATAAATCTTCTAATAGATTGTAACCTTCCCTGTAATGTCCTTAGTTGACTAAGGTTGGTGGGTGGAGGCATGTCCATGATTGCTTTTACCTTAGCCGGATCCACTTCAATGCCTCGTCTAGAAATGATATAACCTAACAGCTTTCTTGACTTGACTCCAAACACACATTTCTTTGGATTGAGTCTCACTTTATACTTTTCCAGCCTCTAAAATATCTTGTCTAAAACCTGTAAATGTTTTTCCCTTGTCTTGGATTTTACAATAAGGTCATCGACATAATCTTCCATACAAGTGTGTACTAGATCATGAAAGATAGTAGTCATGGCACGTTGATAGGTTGCTCCTACATTCTTGAGTCTGAAGGGCATAACATTCCAACAATACATTCCCCAAGGACAAGTAAAAGCCGTCTTATGTTGATCTTCAGTTGTAATTTACGATCTAGTTATATCCTAAAATCCTGCATCCATAGGGACAACATCTCATATCTGCTGTCATGTCAACTATCATGTCATGTCTATGTTAGGCAAAGTCATCCTTAGACCATTGACAAGGAAAAACCAAGGCATCGATAGGTATTGCATTATAAGGATAACTTCGTTTGAAAAATGCTATGAGAAGGCTATGACATGATATTTCATGGATAGTGTATGACAAAAAGGATAGACATGTCAAGATTTTTTACAAAGCATGATTTATGTTTGTATAGTACTTATCAAGATCAAAGTAGGTGGGAAAATGGACGTGAGTGGTAGGGCTTAGATGGATAGATAGAAATGTCATAATAAATGTCATACAAAGGGTATGGGAGATGAGACAACATGCCCCCAAGTGTAATGGTCCACATAGATAATTTCTACACATGACACCTGTTTGCCAGGTTTTCATCATGGTACTTATCCAAAGCGCCATAAGAATGGTTTTCACTATTGGACGAAATTTTTCTCTTGACTTTTGTTTTTCTTTTTGGTGTCACCAAGATGCCTGTTTGCCAGGTTTTCATCAAAGTGAATTTCTTTCTTTCTTTTTTTTTTTTTCAATTTTCTGGATGGCCTTGATGCTTTAGATGATCACTAATTGTGCCGAATCCATTGATGGTGTTGATGTAGAAAGTGGTGCATGATATGCCAATAATAACCTTGATAAAGTAGTTACTATTGCGGTCAGTAACACCCGCCTGAATTGATTGATGTCATTATCGATCCTTGTTACTAAGTTGACGCGCTATCAAAATCTGCTTGCGTCAATAGAAGTGCCATAAGTCCTTTACAATAAGAGTTGCTGCTACTTGAATCACGATGGATTTATGGCTGATAGAAGTTTTAGACTTTAAGTGAGATGTAGGATTATGACGGATGATGGTAGATGTGTTTGGCAATTTTGATGTAGGAATTTTTATTTTCCAAACTTGGGGTGATGGATGATGGAGACTAGGTTTCAGATTGGGATAATATTTGGAACCATGACTTTTATATGCCTTGTATGATGACCATTTTGAAGGAGGTGGACATTTATTATATGTGGGAGTCCTCTTTTCTTGTGGCTCCACATTTTGATTGACTTTTAATTTTGAACTATTTTCTTTGCTTGATCCATTTTTCTTTGGGATCCATTTTGACTTTATTTGTCCACTTGGATTTTTGATTGATTTAATGGCCTTTGATATTTGATTTTGAACTTTGAATTTGTAAGACTTTTGTTTTTGTTGGTTCCAAATGGAAGCTTTATTCATGTTGGAATGAAAATTTATGGTATGGATGGAAGGAGTGTTGGCAACAACCTTATGGTAAGAACTACTCATGGCCTCCATTTTTATGTTTGTATCAGATAAAGTTTCCCCCAATATCGAGAAGGTAACATTAACATCATTAGATTTTCTGATTGAAGGATAACCAAGACCTTGATGTCTAGGATTTTCCTGAAACTGTAATTCCTTGCTCGTGTATCCCTAGTCCTTTTCCTTGATACTGCATGCTCTGACAGATTCTGTTTGCAATGGGGTATTTTTCATTTTGGAAGCAAGATGCTAACCCATCATTGTGTTTGTGGAAACTATTACTTGGAATCTCCTCCTCTTCAAGAAAGCTTGATTTGGTAAAAGTGGATGATCCTAGTTGATAGGATTTTGTATCTTCGTTTACATGTTGGATATCATTGTTTTTATTTTGTGACATATCAAACTCAGATGATTCTACTAGTTCTTCCAAGTCAATGTCAAAACCGTCTTTATGGTCATTGTCATAGAGTCTAATGAACTCAACTATAGCTTTATCATTTGCAAATATGTCTAGAATAGGATACTCTCGTTCTAGAGGAATATCATCTATGTGTCCAAAGGAGGCAAGTGTCTCATTTTTGGAAATGGATGTGTTTTTTACTTGGATAGGGTCATCTTCAAATGTTTGATCATGGATGGCATAAAGGTCGAGGAGTGGATCATTTTGGACTTCTTGATCAATAGTAATGTCTTGATCAAATATGGGATTGTCTTGAATGATATGGTTGGGTAGGGAATCTTGATCAAGGATAGGTGTTTTTTGGATGCCATGGTTATCTAGAAGGACTTCTTGGATGGACTTAAAGATAGGGTTGTGGGATAGACTACTTTGATCTTGACATGAAGGTGAAGCCATGAAGTCATGCTTTGGACTTTCCATTTGACATGTATCCTCAAGTTTAGTAGATGGGATGTGACTTTGGAGACCATGAATAGATTTATTTTCATGACTATATGTAGATTGAGATGGAGTGGCTTGGAAGGGATTAGTGGATGAAGGACTAGGATAGGACATGGAGGATTGGAAGGTATTAGTGGATGGACTAGGATAGGACATGGAGGATTAGAAGGGATTAGTGTATGGACTATAATAGGACATGGAGGCTTGGAAGGGATCAGTGGAAGGTTGGTTGCCCTTGTCAAGGTTAGGATAAGGGTGGTAAGTGGATGTTTGTTGTGGATTCATGACATGGATTATGCTAAGGGACTCTTGATAATGAGGGTAGATGGATGGAGGACTAGGACTTATGAATTGTTGGTAGGAAGAGTATGTAGGTAGCTGACCATGGGTTGACGTTGGTTTGCATTTGGATTGGATATATTGTCTTTTGAAGTCTATGGCTTGTTGGAATTGACCATTACGGAGTAACTAGTATTCAACTTGACTAGCACACATATCAAGGTAAATTACAGACATGGTGATGAGGTTATGACAAAAGGTGGAGTATGACTAAGGTATGTGATATGAGGGCTAAGGTATGACAATGCAAAGAGTGACTTAAGTCTAAGGTATGCAACCTAAGCTATGTTTTTGGATTTTCTAAATGCAAAATAAGGAATGTTCTAGGATGACACTAGTCTAAAATCTAAAGATGCAAAGTCTAAGCAAGGTTCTAAAATAATCAATTCTATGAACCCAAGATGGAGGGACCAACTACCTAAAGTCTAACCAAGGTGTCAATTTAGTTAAGTCAAGGAACCAATGTAGGACGAGGATCAAAGACAAGTTGAGTTTCCTAACTAGATTGATGAGCTAGGAGGACTCTCTGTAGGATAGAGGATAAATTGATAAAACTAGGTTCAATGACAGATTTCATTGACACTATGACTTTTCTAGAGTGTAGATGGTGGACTAATCCTAAAGTTTGTAAAAGTGACCCTTCTAGAAGTTTAATGCAAGGTATTATGTAACCTATGATGAAGTTAAACTCTAAACTAAGACAACTATGGTAATGACTGAATGAACCTAAAGGATGCAAAATTGAGCAAATCATTTCAGGTTTTTGTTCAAGGACTGTTTGTGTAAAGACAATTGAAACTGGTATAACCGTGTTGATTGGATAGTGACTGTGAATTTTGGTTTTTTGATAATCAGACAGATGTGTTGCAAGATCTCACATATGTAGTCAAGTTTGTTAGTTGCAGTTTTCTAGTGATCGATTGCGTTTCTCTGGTGAAGTTCAATGTGTGACTCTAACAGATGCGGTTAACCTTCTAACAGATGCGACTCAAAGTAATAGATGTGACTCAAAGCTTAACATATGCGACTTGTAGTAACATATGCGACTCAAAAGTTAACAGATGCGACTCGTAATAACAGATGTGACTCAAAGTTTAATAGATGCGACTCTAAAAATGAATTGCGACTTTCTGGTGAAAAGTTGCGACTCCCTATGAAATTTTCAGTGACATAAGATTTAAAACTGACTCTGTTTTCATGATCAAATTTTGGCAAACAAGAACAATCATAAGACAAAGTGTTTTCAGTTTCGGTTTTGGACTCAAAGAATGTTTAATTTGACGACAGACAAGCACATCCTAATAGGCCAAAGGCCTAGGGTTTGTATACTTGGTATAGCCCACCCAAATACCCCGGATTGGTGATGAACACCTTTCCTTCTCGAGAGCGGATAGTTTAGAAATTTGGTGGCATTGGCTCCCCTCCACGACTCATTAACGTCTTTCGTGCACACCAATTTTGAATTCTTTGGGCAATGACCTCCCAAGAACTACTATCTCTACTCAAGGGGATCAGTAGTGAGTTTCTTTGGGCATGATACTATACCCTGTACTATACCAAGCAACGGCCAATAGAACGGTTGGACACTAAGACAAAAGGTTTTTAATATGGGCATTCCGTTCGTGGGGCATGATCCATGCTGCGAGAGTCCCCTTTCGGATCCATCTCGTTGGAACCATACTCGTGATTCTTGGGCTTTCCCCAAGAACCCACTTTTATATACTAGCTGGAAGTCCCTCGAGTTCAGGGTGCTACCGGTCTGAGTCGTCCTAAGGTGAGTACTTTTTCCCACCAGAACAGGCCCAAGTTTTAGAGTTGGTAATCGTTTCTCTTACACCCAGGATTGCACGGATGCGCAAGGGGAGATGATACTTCGATGTACCAAATCGTGAGGGTAATTACACAAATGTGTTTTCACACCAAACATAGTAGACACTTGTTAATTTTAAACCAAACAAAAGATTTTCTACGCTACCAAACAATCTGTTTCAAAAATTAACTAGGGTCTTCGACAAGCGTCCTACAGAAAAATTCATTAGTAGTTTTCAATATTGTCTTCGCCAATCGTCCTATAAAAACTTGTTAACTCCAAAAGGCCATACGCTGAAAATCAGATATTAGTAACACACAAATCAATTGAAAATTTTAGATTTCTAAAAATAGAAATAAAGTTTACCAGTCAATTGTGTCACTGTGTTACCAGACAGATGCGTCGATATTTTCTTCAATTGCGGCTCGGTATTCACTAGTCAATTGCAGTTCAGGAATTGTCAGATGCATCATATATTGCCAGATGTGTCATTTCTAGTGTTAAATGCAGTTCAGGAAGTCAAGTGCGTCGCTTCGTCAAACTGATGCATCGTTCCATACGAAAAACCTGCAAAAATCAAAATAAAAGTCTACGGATACGCGAAGATGGTGTCTTCACGTCGGGTTCACCAAATGTAACGCCAAGAAAGTGCACAAGACAAAGATTAAGAGAAAAAATGCAATGCTAAATCTAAATGCAAATCTAATGCTAAGCAACAAAGAACAAAGGAAAGTCAAAAAAAGCGTAAATAAAACGAAAAATTTCACCGTATGTATGTATTTCATGATTCATCTCGATTGCCCTTCTCCATTTTAGCGTATTGATATAGTGCCCTCTGATTTCTCGTAAAGTTAGGTGCAAAAGTATAGCCTATGATAAAAAGATAGCAAAACATCGAAGATTCAAAGATTAAAGTGCTTTCTCCAAAGTCATAAGATTCCGCGAGAAGAGATTGGAATGAAGAATGACAAATCAATTTATAGAAATTACGTTATTGAGCAACAGGCAAAGATTGAAAAGATCAGCAGTGAGTTGAGATCAAGCTGATTGAACATGCATTCTAATATGTAGTTAGTAATGACATGAGTGATATAAGTGAAATAGAATTAAAGATTAAATAAATGATTTAATCTTCCAGTTTCAGTGATAGAAAGCAGAAGAATTATCTTTGCATGACAAAAGATAAAGATTGATGCAAAAAGAAAAACTCTTGTTTGAATGCACACACAAGATTTAATTAATTAAATAGAACTATTTAATTAATATGCATGTACACGTAAATTGAGTTAGAACTAGATGACTGAATGATATGAAGAAGAGATTACTCAAGAAAGCCACTCAGACATTAAATCCTGAGTTAACTAAGCGATTAAAATAGATCTTGAGTTGACTAAAGTGAATACTTAGATAACTGCAATTATCTAAATATGAAGGGAATGGGCTAAATAAATTTTATGAGATTAAATAATTCATTTAATTCAAAGATTTGATATTTGAAGAATAATTAAATAAATAAGTATTCAAGAAGGGATTTAAATGAATAATTAAATAAATAAAGAATTTATTTAATTATAGTTGAAATATGATAGAGTAAATTAAATAAGAATTTATTTAATTTGACAAGAAGGATAAAGTTAATTAGTAACATAATTAAATAAAAAATGTTTATTTAATTAATAAGATGGAATAAAGAAAAGTGTGAATTAATTAAATAATTAAGATTATTTAATTAATAAAAGAAATAACAGAAGATGAATTAATTAAATAATTAAGATTATTTAATCATGACCATGAAGAATAGGAATTATGAAGAATATTGAAGTCACAGGCTTAGACCAAATTTCAGTGTCAACATTTCCAACCCAGTCAGCATTAGTGTAAGCAACCAAAGTGAAATCACCATGCTTAGGGTACCACAAGCCAAAATCTAATGTCCCAGCAACATACTTCAAAATTCTTTTTGTAGCATTCAAATGTGACATTTTAGGTGCAGATTGAAATCGTGAAACCAAGCATACAACATGCATGATACCAGGCCTTGTGGCAGCCAAGTATAGAAGACTACCAATCATGGATCTATACAGAGTATGATCCACATTAGGCTGATCAGTGTCCTTTGAAATTTTATAGCTAGTTTCCATAGGAGTCCCAACTGGTTTACAATCAATCATCTGGAACTTTTTCAACATTTCTTTAGCATATTTTGTTTGTGAGATAAATATTCCTTTATCAAGTTGACTAACTTGAAGACCCAAAAAGAAAGAAAGTTCACCAATCATTGACATTTCAAATTTAGACTTCATGATTGTTGGATATTCAGAGCACAAAGCATCATTATTACTACCAAATATAATATCATCAACATAAACAACAACAACTATAATACTATCATCTTTCACTTTGAAGTATAAATTGTTGTCTACTGCACCTTTTGAGAAGCCCTGCTCATGTAAATAGGTGCCCAACTTTGAATACCAGGCTCTGGGAGCCTGTTTCAAACCATAGAGGGCTTTTTTTAGTCTGTATACATAACATTCTTTACCTGCAACAACAAAGCCTTCAGGTTGTTCCATATAAACTTCTTCTGACAAGTCACCATTGAGAAAAGCATTTTTAACATCCATTTGATACACTTCAAAACCTTTATACACAGAGTAAGCCAGAAACATTCTAATTGCTTCTAACCTAGCCATAGGAGCGAAATTTTCATCAAAGTCCAATCCTTCAACTTGAGAATAACCTTTACAAACTAATCTAGCTTTATTTATGACTATATTCCCTTGTTCATCCATCTTGTTCCTAAGAACCCATTTTGCACCAATGACATTTTTATTTTCAGGTCTAGGAACTAGTTCCCAAGCTTTATTTTTCTCAATTTGTGCAAGTTCTTCATGCATAGCCTTAACCCAACAACTATCACTACTGGCTTCAGAATATGTCTTAAGCTCTATTTATGAAATCAAAGATAAATTATAAACTTTTTCACCATTAACTTTTGTACCTGAAAGTTGTCTTCTAGTCTGAACTCCTTTTGACACATCACCAATAATCTGATTAGAACGATGCTTCTTTTTCATTAGCCTAGAAGACAACTGAGAAGAAGGTTCAACAATATCATTAGCCACATTTTGTTCTATTGATTGCTCAGGCTCTATTGAACTTGAAGGTTCATTTTGATCTTGCAGATTTGTATTAGGTGTCTACATAATAAAATCATCATCATCATTAAGTTTCTTTTGCAGTTCACAATTTTGTAAGGTTTCATCAACCTTAACATTGGCACTTTCCACAACTTTTCTTAATCTTTTATTGCAACATCTATATGCTTTACTGTGTGTAGAATATCCCAAAAATATACCCTCATCACACCTTGATTCAAAACTTCCAATGCTATCAGTATCTTTCTTAATAAAACACTTGCTGCCAAATTTTTTGAAATATCCTACATTAGAAGTCCTACCATACCATAATTCATATGGTGTATACTATGTTTTAGTTCTTATCTGAACTCTATTCAGGATGTAAACATTTGTTGGCATTGCTTCTTTCCAATATGCATTTGATAGAGATGCATCATTCAACATAGCTCTTTCCATTTCTTTCACTGTTCAATTTTTGTGTTCAACAACACCATTTTGTTGTGGTGTCCTAGAGGCTGAATATTGCCTTTTTATTCCATGATCTTCACAATAATCAACAAACTCTTGCAAGGTAAATTCACCTCCCTCTATGGGCATGTGCGAGGATCATGGTATGCCAAATATAGGCCCTTAAGTGTAAAAATTGAAAATGGGTGTTAGGCAACTTGGCCAGTAAATATTTGAATAAGTTATCTATATTATTTCAAAATATGTAAGGAATAGAGATTTGTAGAAAATTGAATGCTTAGTTTCTAAAATACTAGGTTTATTTAAAAATAAATAAAAATGTATTTGATGAAAATTTGAAATTTCAATAGCATTAGTACTTAAATTTCAGGGGAAAAAATAAGATAGATTAATGCAATGCGACCACCTAACCATAATAAAATGATAATATTTTTGTAAAAGATTTTTATATATAAGTAGAGGACTCATGTCAGATGTGATGCATATTTTTTTTTGTAATTTTTTCCAAGTAAATAATTAATTATGAATTTTTTATTACAACTTTTTAGAAAATATAAAAACTTCGTCACGATAGAGCCACCTTAGCAATTCATGAAATTTAATTTTTATTTTTTTTAATCCTATAGTATGTAAAGGCATAGAATGTGGCTGTTACGGATTCAAAATATGATACCCGTTGAAAGTTATAGATGTTTTCAATCAGCCTATGGTCGAGGTTTTGAGTATTAATTCTAATAGAAAATGAATAATAATTATTGTCAATTCAAATTAAATCATAATTTATATTTTGGAAAGCTGAGAATCTCCTCTAAAAACCCTTTTCATTTCATTAATTTTGGGTGAAAAAAAAGTTGTCAGCCACATACCCTACAAATATTGCCACTTTTTGGCATACCATGATCACACTTTTATGCCCCTATCTAATATAAGACATTAGATTTTCAAATCAAATTCATTTTCAACCAACTTTCTGAAAACTTTAAATTTATGAAAAGCTTCTCCCTTATGTACTAGAAATGTTACCCAAGTCATATGAGTATAGTCATGTATAAATAGCATGAAATACCTCTCATTTTTCAAGGACTTAGTCCTTGTTGGTCCACATAGATCAGTGTGAACAAGCTACAGAGGTCTGGTTGATGTGTATTCTTTAGTTTTGAAACTTGTTCTAGCTTGTTTTCCTTCCTGGCATTCTTTGCAAATTTGATTATCTGGTTTAGATATGATAGGCATGTTTCTAACATTTTTATTTTTACTTAAATCTTTACCAGATTATCATAGTTAATATGGCCAAATCTTCTATGCCATAATTTAGACTCGTCAACTTGACTCATGAAGCAAACATTACTTTCCTACTTATTATTTGAGCTCTCTTGCAGGTAATACACATTACCATTTGTTATGTAACCTGTTGCTACTATTTTACCAGATTTCCTTTGAATCTCACACCTTAATTCAAAGAAATTTATTTTAAATCCATTGTCACAAATTTGACTTACACTCAAGAGATTGTGAGTTAGCCCTTCCACATAATAAACATCATTGACAAGAATTTAATTTTCAAGCAAAATAGTACCTTTGCCTACTATAGGAATATAGTGATCATTCCCAAACTTAACAAAACCACCAGAATAGTCTTCACAATCTATAAACCTATTTCTCTCACCAGTCATATGATGAGAGCAACCACTATCGAGAACCCACAAATTCCTCTTAACAGAGTGTAAAGTTGTTTCAACTATCAAGGCTTTAACATCTTTAGGCCTCCAAACAAGTTTAAATCCATTAGCTCTATTTGACTATACTTTTAAACCAGATTTACAGAATGTTGTCATATGACCTACTTCTTTGCATTTATAACACTGAAGATTAACAAGAAATTTATAGATATTTCCATTAACAATGTTATAACTTCTCTTAGACAAAACCTTGCAATTGCTAGCCTTATGAGCAAATTGTTTACAATTGAAACAATAACCATTGAAACTAGAGTTATCATCAGAAATCTTACCTTTTCCTTTACCATCGTGATTTGAACATTGACCCTCATCAGGACAGGCAAGCTGATTTCTTAGCTTAACAACTTCTACCTCCAAAAAACATCATCTATCCTCCTTATGTTTCAGTTTTTCTTGAGTTATCTCAAGAATTTTTCTGGTTTCTTCTCCTTTAAGAGTCAAATCAGAAATAATTTGTACATTTTCATGATCTTTATTGTTTAAGATAATAGCTTCTTTTCTTAATTTTTTAATTTCTTTCAGAGAAAATTTCAATTCTCCCTCAAGGTCAATTTCTGATTCAGAATTAGATTCATCTTCCTTTATAGGAACAACTTCAGCCATAAATAGAATTTCTTCATTTTCATCACAAGATTCAACTGATTCACTATCAATTACATCAACATAAAGGATTTTCTTCTTTTTGAAAGTATTTTTCTTTTTAAAATTAGATTGCTTCTTCTTTCAAAATCTTTTATTGCTTTCATCATCACTCTCAAGATCTTTATTAGGACAATTTGCAGCATAGTGTCCTATCTTCCCACAATTAAAACATTTAAAGGGTAATTTCCCTTTATATTTTCTTGAGCCTCCTTTTAGTTTACTTACAAAAGAGTATTTTGTTTCATCTAAAACATCAGATTCAACTTTAAAGGAAGATTCCTTACTAATAGAGTTATGTTCATTTAATCTCATCTCATAAGCAGTAAAGAAACCATGGAGATCATCAAGAGTTACCTTATTAATGTCTCTTTCTTCAACTGTTGCAATATTTGGATCAAACTTAGTGGGTAAATATTGCAAAACCTTTTGAACAACAAACTTTTTAGGAATATTTTCTCCAGACCCTCTGATTAAATTTATGCTTTCTTGAATCTTCAAGAAAAAATAAGCAATATTTTCATCATCACCCATTTTTAGAATGTCAAATTTAAATCTATAGTTCTAAAGTTTTTCTTCTTTAACTTTCTCATCACCTTCATAGATAGTGGACAATTTATCCCATATGGCTTTTTGATTCTTACAATCCATTATTTTTGTCAAGACATCATTAGTGAGTCGACAACAAATAGCATTTTCAGCCTTTGCATTGCAATCATATGCTCGTTTCTAATCATCGTCAGAAGGGGGTGATGCAGTAGTATATGCATTTTCTACTACTACCCACACACCATATCCTAGAGAGTTGATATGTTTTTTCATCCTAAACTTCCAGAAAGCATAACCAGTACCATCAAAGAGTGGTGCCCTGGTTGTCGATAAACCTTCTTGAGTTTCCATTAGCACTCCTAAACTAAAACCCCTAGTTGACTCAACAAAAAGGTTTGGCTCTGATACCAATTGTTGGAGTGCAGTTAACACTGAGAGGGGGGGTGAATCAGTGTTAACAATCAAATTAATTTTTTAATTCTTTTAATGATAATTTGATCATGAATGTACTTATGCTTAAATATAAATGAACATATAATGAAGCAAACACATTAAAATATTGACATAGAATTTGTCTTGAGTGGAAACCCTCCTGGGGAATAAAACCACTCGAATTTGGCCTCACTGGCCTTATCTGAAAAATATTCTTTGTAAAAAGCCTCACTGGCTTATTTGTCTCACTGACAATGGTGCTATCTCACGAATAGTCTTATAAAGCTATCTGATTGATAGTCTTATTGAAAAATATACAAATATGAAGCAGTTTGAATATAGAGTTGATCTATGTTTCTCTGATTACAAACTCTGTTATGTCATGACTTCAGAATTAGAGAAATCCAATGTGTCAAATTTCAAAAATAATATATATACTGTCCTTTTTGAATGATATATTTTGTGATTTTCAAAAAATTCTCATCAAATCTCTTGAGTGAGCATTACTAATCATTTTATATGATCTATGTTTGAAAAAAATAATTTGTTTGAGAAACTGTATAAGCAACTGCCATGTGAAAACCAAATCTGAAAAACTGCCTTTGCCATATGCCCCAACTATAATCCACCGAAAACAATCTTGTCAAGAATGTATTAACAACAAACAATATATAACTTTCATATAGTTAGCAGAGCCAACACAACATAACAAATCCAAAACAAATGATAGACACACAGCCAAACCTGTGAACATAGAAACATGGTTTTCTAATGAAGGAAAACATTTGATATGTTAAAAACAAAACACCCTTAACAGCAAACCCAAATCGGGTTCATTTTAACAAAATATATACATATCAATTTAGAGGTAAACAAATACTTGTTTACAACACTTCTTCAAAAAATAAAACTGCTAGAGACCCATGGGTAACAACTTCAAAGACTCAAAATAGAATGCTTCCTCAGTCCATCAACAACAGGCCCGACCAAAAATAGTTTCCTCTTTTTTTTACTTCTTTTAAACTAATCTTTGAAATAAAACAAAAACACTATCTACATAGACCCTTTATTAAGAAGTGCATGAGTTACACAAATGGACTTTCAACCTATTAATAAAAAATTTAATCAAGGTAAACACCAAGCCCAAACAATTCAAATATCCCAAATCACTGAAAACACAAAGAAGCAAAAATAAGGAATACACCTAATGTTGGCGTAACCAGAAAGACTCACTGTTGCTCTTTATAGATACTCCTTTTTTCCTTGCAAATCAAACAACCGACCTTTGAAACAAGTTTTTCTTACCACTACCGCCATAATTAGGGTATCAAACCCTATCTAATGAAATGTAACAAATAACTATGCTCATCGAAATCTTCAACAAGTTCCTTTACTTCGACATAATGATTTTTGAAGTCCAGATATTATGATGGGAAATATTCCCATTCAACAAAAGCAATAATCTCCACCGACAATGCAATGATCACACAATATTTTGACTTTTTAAACAAAATCATTGCCACCTCTTACCAATCGACAATGTGCCATCCTTTAAAAAAAAAAAAATCCTTCATAATAGTTTCAAATCCCATTTGGAGAGCAATATTGCCTTGTGGAAATATAATGTGTCAATGTGCCCACTCAAAAAAATTTCAACACAATAATCTCAAGACGACAATTTGGAAAGCAATTCCCTCTTTTAAAATATAACCTTTATCACTACACTTTATCAAAGATTCCAATAGATATGCAAATGAACTTTACAATCCCAAATGCAAATGAGGATCAGAATGGATATATAAACTCATGCAAAACTAAAGGAAATCACCATGTGCACAACTTGTAACGTCAACCTTAGTGTATTGACATTAATGCCAAATGATACTGAGGGACAACAACAAGAAATAATTTGAAGTATCTGAGATCAAATAATGGAGGCTAATATTGTAGCATGGAGTTTGATAGTTAATGTTCATAACATGGTTTTCATAGACAAAAGAGAGCTCTAGAAACACCACAAGAAAATGGTGTGTCATAAATAATGGATAGAACAATGATGGAGTTTGGAAGGAGTATAAGATTGTAGAATTTTTCTATGGAGATAGCCACCCAAGATCTAAAGGCCAACTAGAAAGAACAATTAAAATAGATCAATATGAGAAGAATAAATTGTATTCCTATTAATAAATTTAAATAGAATGAGTTTATAATGATGATTCATTATGTGAGATACCCTTGGTTATATAGCCAAGATGAGACATAGGATTAGACAAGATCATGGTAACTGTGTTAATCCTATGACATGAGACAACTAATATGAAATAACCTAGAATGTATAATAATTAACTAACAAAAGATAAGATCTAATTCCAAATAAGACCATTAGAAAAATTCCTAAGACCTAAGTAAGCTTAACATTTAAATAGTACCTACTAGGTGAACTAGTTAGGTGAAAAACCTTACTCACAATAGCACGTTAAGTGCAACTTAGGAAGGAGTAAACTAATGCACTTGATGCAAGTATGGGTTTTGACTACTAGTCCATATTAGGTACCCATGTATAAATGAAATCTCGCAAATGGACCAAAGGATAAAACCCAATGGGAGAAGAATCCTCCCCAAAAGAGAGATAAAAAAAATTATCTCAAAGAAGAATGAGAAGGGAAAAATCTTGTATGAAAAAAAATTCCTATAAGAGAGAAGAAGAGATACTATGCAACCTCCCCAATGTAATGTCTCCTACAATGATGATAGATACCTGGAAATTCATGTTGAAGATGATCCAATATCGTCAAACAAGAGTCCTCCTCTTAGGAATAAATAAAACTAAGAATTTATGAACGATTTATTCCAAAACATTAAAGGAATATGAGGGAAGAAGAATTATGTGTGATGTCTCTAAATTATTCTCAAGTGTCTTCATGTTGATCTTGAAAGTTGTCACAATCCAAACATGCATTCTTGGCCACACTGATGTCAGAGGATAATCCAAAATATAGTAGATATGGTTGTATTAAACAATCCAAAACCAATGATATCTCCTCTAAAGATAAAGAAGTCTCCTCCAAATGCTTCTCAAAATTATCCACACTCACGTCAAATTGTGAAGAATGATCATGTAGAGAATGAATAGAGGGTAGATTGTTCCCTCACAACAACTAAATAAGGATTATCTCCATCAAAGATAATATGAATGAAATTAATGGTTTTTCCCAAATTTGAAATATGGGACTCACAAAAAAAACTTGCAATATTTGTCAAGTACTCATCCCAAGTAGCCATATCTAGAAGACAATGTATAGCTTGATGTACTAAATCATGAGAAGACATATATGTAGAAACATAAGATCCATAAAATGCAATATTAGATGGAGGAGATGGAATGCAAGGATCATGAACTAGATCACTTATGAGAACACCCAAGTTCAAGTAGCCAAAATTCTCTTCAAAAGCATGGTCCACACTAGAAGTGTTCTTATCATCCAAAAGATCAAAGTCATCATTAGGAAAAAAGTTTGAAAAAGTGTATAGTCGAGATACATGATCAACCATCCTAGTATCAATTAATTCTCTTCTCTCCACATCTCCAATTATAACTAAATAAATAATGAATTCCATGATCTTCCATCCTCCACTATATGAGTGTTCTAATAGATGGAAAGGAGATTGTTTTTCAAATGAGGTACAAACAATACATCATTGAAGGTGTCATTCCTAATATCAAAAGATCCCTTCCTAATTACATTCACATAGGTATGATTTCCTATCAAAATAGGTGGCATGACACAAGGATCAAAAGAAGAAAAACTAAATTTTCCTTTGTCTTGCCACTTATGATTAGAAAATAATTGGGATAATTTTTTGTGGGATCTAAAATGTCAAGATGTGTTTTCCAATGTAATTTCATTGTGACTTTATTGGGTGATAATGTAGTGGTGTTGTCGTTGGAGAAGAAAAGAAGCTATTGGTGAGGCACTAGTGATAGTGATAATGAAACCTTCTGCTTGCAATAAAGATGGTCACCATAATAGCTTTCTATAAAAAAGTGTCTAGTAATTTAAAATTTTCATTTTCATAAATTCAAAATGGATGTATTGCAAAAAAAATTGTGCAAAAGGTGACGCAACTATAGATATTAATGGTGCATTCTTGTATGGTGTCATGCAGCCTTGTATGTGTCCATATAATTCTAAAGATTCTATATAGGCATATGGAATTGCATGCATGGATTTGAATGTCCTTTAAAAAATGATTTTTTCCAATTACTCAATTTTTAACATTTAGATAAGTGATCTTAGGGTTTTTTAGTATTTGGGATGCAACAATTAGGTTCATTTTTCTCTAAGATGAGCCATTTTTTACCAAGGTTGACTCTCTCAAGAAAAAATACATGAAGTCAAATATCTAGTGCTTTAATACCATGTTGGAGTTGATATTGAACCCAACTTTCAAAAATCACTTGCAACCAAAATTCATATCACATGAAAAGATAAAAATATATTGATTGAGCTATGAAACCTTGAGATATGAATTGATCCAAATAGGCTCCATGATTGATATTTTTTTATTAAATGAATTCTAGACTAGATTATAATGATGAATAATAAATTCTTATTAAAAAGAAAAAAAATAGATGAAACCCTAGGTGAAGATTATGTTAGATCATGACAAGTTTTTTCATCCTATATATTATGAGACAAAAAAACACATGACCTAGAAATAGAAAAGCACTCCTAGATTTAGTTTAAGTGTAATAAAGTAAAATGAGACCTAATTAATTAATTGATGATTGATTAATTAACTAATTAGTTGATATGCCTATTTTACTCTAACATTTCTAATCAATACTCAATCAATCATGCAATGAAACTATCTTGGTCCAAAATTATTGATTTTAAAGTAACAATGAGTTATTTTAAGTTATTTTCATAATCAATGACATCTTATTCAAATAAATTTATAGTGATCTAATATTAATGAATGCCTTTTTAGTAGCTAAAAGTTATTATTTTTGCATAGTTGAATTATATATATAATAAATCTCAACCATATAAGCTAAATAATTTTATGGTAGAGGAGTTCTAGTTCAACACCAAAAATATAGACCCTTTCACAAGAAACCTTCATTCTTTCCAATGTGCAACCTTTTGATAATTAACACAATTAGGGGAGCACCAATAAATACAAGGTGAGATCATATAGTAACACAAAGAGATCCATTTGAATGGAAAAATATCCTTCCTTAAATGTCCACACCCAATTGGCTACAAACCTATTCAAAAGCCTTCTCTCAATGGTATAAAATCTATGCCAAAAAAGATGGAGGTAGATCCTTAGAGACTAAGGTCATCATAGAAAATAAGGGAAAGTGGTATAAGAGGAGGTAGTTTCTGGTAGTGACATTTTAGATGATGAATACTTTAAGTAAAATATAAATTTAAAAGGAAGTTGAACTTGTAGACACTTAAATAATCTTGATCGGTATTATGTATTTGAATCTTATTACTAACATTGTTTCTTCCTAAATCATTTTTGTTCTAACCATTTAATTAAATGATCTTTATTATTTAGTTAAATTCAACAATTTCTACTATTAATCAAATAATTGAATTTATCAAATTAATTCATCCTCTTCTTACTAATGTTCATCCCATTTAATTAAATAAATCAAACTATTTAATTAAAACCCCTATGTCCTCTCATTTGATTAAATAAGTCCAATTATTTAAACAAATCTCATAAACCCCCTAACCCACTTAAGTCAATTAATTTTGAATTAATTAACCTCAAATCACTTCCTAATCTCCATTAGCCATTTCTTTAGCTTTTAACTCCACCTCGGTCAAATAAACACATGGTTTATTATCCAAGTTGCACATGAAATTCATTTCTTTTAATTATTAATTAGCCTATTTTCCCTCACAAAGGAATATTTGTTTAGAATATTCCCTCAACTCGACTTTCCCTCCAAAGGCTTTAAAAGCCTCTTACAAATGCCTTAAATGCCTCTTACAAAAGCATTCAATTCCACTTGCATGTCATCATATCTCTTACAAGGGCATTTACATCTATTACATCCTCACCAACATTCTCTTACACCCTCAACCATATTCATTCAATTCTCTCACATCCCCTTACAATCTCACATACATGCCTTAACTCTTCACATCTTTCAAAATGTTCTCACACATATCCCCATGGCTTTCATTAGTCTTGTGACAAGTGACAATGCTATTGGTTCCCATTTTAGTCCCATAATGCCCAATTTCATCCATTCTTCAACCCGTCTTTCCTATAAATAGATGCTCTCTCTATTGAATATCGATCCACAACTTCATGCATTATTACTCTACTCATTCCATCCATCAAATATATGCTTCTCATATCATTTTAGCTTGATTTTACCACCATATTTCATCAATTTCATCATTTTCACATCAATTTCTTGGAGCTTAACAACAAGGGATTGGGAAAAGGGCCACTTTACACATCGAAGTGACACCAATCCCCCTATGGGATGTAGGTTTTATCTACTTAGATAGTTTACATGCTTTCATTTGCTTGTCATTGTGGTTTTGTTTCATGTTTTCATCCCTTTGTATGATCAAGGATTTCATAGGGAATGATTGTTTATGATTTGCTAAAGTGACTAACCTTGTTTTTTTTGTCTAGCTAGGTGTAGATTATCATTCACATTTTGGTTAGAAGGAGGGCTAACCACTTAAAAAATTGACATTTTTTCCTAGAAATCATGTTTTTTGCAATTTGAGGAAAGCGACGTTTCCTGCAACCAAAGTGTCGCCTTTGCTTTTTGTGCCACTATTGCTAGAAGATATAGCACCACTTTTGAAAAATAGTGCCACTTTCGTCATATGGGGGTCAATTTTGATGAATATCGTTGCTTCTTTCTTTTTCTTTCTCTGTCGCCTTTACTAAAGCGTCACTTTTGACCTCTCTATTGTTTATCATTTTATGGGTTTTCACTAGAACATCACCTTTCTTTCAACATTGATTTTGTCACTTCAATGTCACCAAGTTGTGCTCTTTGTCCATATCAAAGCGTCCCATTTGTTATTCACCAGAGCATTGCTTTTTTCCAAACAATGTTGCCTTTGTTGATTTAGTGTCGCCTTTGCTTGTCTAGAGCTTCCTTTGTAGATTTGAAGATTGAAGCCTTGACTTGAAAATTGAAAATCATTTTTATGCTCATTTGTGATAGCTTAGGACATATTGTAGCTTTTCATTTTCTATTTTAGGACCAACTAGTTTCATTTTGGGCTTAAAATTAACCATTGCTTTGAATTTTGCAAGTTGGTTAAAATTGAACCTACAAATTCACTAATCATTGCTATGTTGGGCTAAAATTGAACAAAACAAACTCACACTCATATTTTGTGCTTAGAATGAAGTCACTATTGCTTTGAAGGATGAAATGAACAATTTTTTTGTGTGAGTGATCTTGTTTCCACACACTTTAAGTGTGTATCCTCTCCCTTTGCACTTCGTGTGATCTTGGGTGAAGAGAAACACTCAAAAGTGTATTTTTATTTTTATGTGAGTCAACTTTAGACTGCCTGCCTCCCAAATTGTGAGAGGGAATGACCCAAGCAGTACTTTCATATCGGTCCACTATATGAATAATTAGTGTGACAAAAGTCATTAACCAACTGGTGTGGATGCTCTATACTGACGAAAGTCTCCCTTAGTATCCATGTGATATGTAAAAACCCTTAGATATTTCTAAGGGTTGGGAGGCCTCTTAATTGAGTGAATCGCCACATGTATAGATGCTAGTTATCCCAAATATGGTCATTAAAATCCTTTTTTGTAGTGGCCAACTTGTCCATCCAATGACTTCTTTGAAGTGGTGCATTGGAACGTGGATTCCAAGAAGTTACTTTCCATGTTTGATTTTGGCTAAAGTGTATACGTTAATAGTTTCATTGTTAACATACCTCTACACTCTTCCCTTAATTGCATGTAAAATCATCTCTACTATGAAGGGCATGAGGCAAGCCCATCAAAAGAACTTAGCACTTGAGCTAGGATTGTAAATGCTTGTGAGTCAGTTTAAACACATTGCTTGGTTCCAAAACATTGAAACAAGCATTGAACAAATCATCAAATTTCAAACCCTTTGAAAAGTATGAACACCTCTGAAGAGTCTAATATTAATGCTTTTCCCTAAGGATTCATTCTTTAGATGATTCTAAATATTTGAACTCATATCTTAATTCACACTCTTCAAAGTCAACTTAAGGAAACTATGGCCTTGGATTCTTTATTTTCACATAATGGACCTTGTGGAATGAAAGGTTTCTTATAAAAAGTTAGACATTTAATTTGAAACTTAAGCAAGACAAGTAGATTTGTTAAAAATAAACTCATTAATCAAGATAAACTCACAATTGAACCCCACATATGTGCTTGTATTCATGATCTATTGCAAGACTAAAATCCTTAAGAGAAGATCCACATTTTGTCTTTTCAAAAAAATGATATCATAGTTCAAAGTATATTAGGAAACACATCTTGAAGAATTACTACAACAGTGACATATTACTAAGAATTTTTTATACATGTCCTTTGAGGAATGAACTAGATTTACATATCCAATATGAGCTTAGCATTTAAAACATTGATCTTTTGGGTTTGGGTTACTCATAGGGTAAAACATGTTCTTCAATATCTTGGTCTTGTAACAAAGTCCTTTTAGGTTCATTTAGGATCCAAACAAACACTTCATCCATCCCCAAAACATCTATCAAAATCCATCCCACAAATGACTTTTAGAGCTTTGGAAACGTCAAAATTATAGACTTGGGTAAATCCTTTAACCAAATCAAAATCACCTTGTTTAGTTAGAAGTATGATAATGAATATTTTCTCATACCTCTACTTAAATTATCACCCCGTTTGAAAAAGTTCAGCCTAATATCACATCTACATCTTAGGGTTTACAAGTTCATTATCCAAATCAAAACACCAAAATCAAATCATAAAGTCTAGTATTTTGATCCAATTAAAGTTCAAAAATCCATATCATTCACCCCCTCATCCTTCATACCATAATAAATTGATCTTAAAACATCCTAGAGGTTCTTTTTGTACCTAGAATTTAGATCAAACAAATGAGTCAAAGATTCATCACATACTTCTCGACGTTGATCCCAATTTTATGGTCCAAACAAGATCACAACACAAGAAGAGCATGGAGAAAAACAAGGAAACATCAACCATGAGTGATTTAAGCCAAATTGAATTTTACCCAAGGGTATCTACCAATCCTCTACCTAATCCCCCTCAACTACCTCAAGATTCTCAAGAGGGAGGCTGCCAAGTAGAGGATGTCATGAAAAATTACAAAGAAATGACCCATGATGAGTTAATTAAAGTGGTAAAAGATCTAAACACCCACAAACTAATTAACACAGTCATGAGACTCAAACCCAACCAATACATGTTGGAGTTGGAAAAAGGAGGGCATAAACTCTCTTATACATATGATGTGAGCACCATCGTTGAAGAACCCATGGAAACCGTTCCACAAACACCCTTCACACCGTCATTTCCAAATGTGATCCAACCTATTTCACAACCATCATCATCACTTGCACCAAGCCAACCTATGGTAACCAAAGGTAGTTCACTTCTCCAAGCCCTTCAAGGGTACCCGCTTGTCAACAGTCAAAACTTAGAATCCAACAAGATCTTGGGTATTGCAAACACCATCCCACAAGACCCTCAAAAACCATATGTACCACTCATATTTCATGATACGAACAATTCATCCACTTTTCATGCCACACCAACATATACCCTCGATACAAAAGGTTGTCTTCCTAATGTTCCACAAGGAAAAATGGGTCTATTTGGAAAAGTGAGTATGTTTGATGCTTCATCTTCACTCCTACATGGACAAACATCCCAATCATATCCACTAGATCCTGTCATAACTCCATCACCTACATTTATCCAAGGGCTAAAACAAATTGCTTCATTAAGTACCTTGCCTCCCAATCAAACAAATCAACTCAATCCACCCAAAAACACAAATAAATACATCATACCACCTCCACACATGCCACTAATATCACAACACCAAGTGGCCTCATATCAAACATCTCAACTATTAATCATTTCATCAACAATACCCCAAACATCCCAAAATAAAACTTCACAAGCATTGAACACATCAACCACTCAACCTCTCATCGTACAACAACCACAAAAAATTCCACCACGACAAACACCAAATAATCAAACGGTCAACAATGTAAATGCTCAAAGAGGGACACCACCAAGAAACAATTACCCATAAAAACACAAGTATACACCATTGGGGGAACCTATCGAATCAATCATGCAAAAGCTACTGCAATAAAATCTCATCACGCTCCCCATATATGAAAATTACCAAGAGCCTCAAGTAAAACCCCCATGGTATAATAAGAATCACTTTTGTTATCACAAAATCAAAGGACACACAATGGCTAGCTGCATGTGATTAAAGAGCCCCATCCAAGACCTTATTGAAAGAAAGGATATCACCATTGACCAACAAGCGGGGAATCAAGATCTACAAATATACATGAATCTGATACCTAATCATAATAAAGGAAAATACAAGGGTAAAGGAGAGAGCTACACAAATTTCAACCATGTCTACAACCATGTTTTAGTATCCTTAGATGAGTTCGTAACAGTCGTCAATATCAAGGGGCCTACCATAAAGTGTGGAGTCACCATGTGTAGAGGCACAATAACCACCCCAGGACCATCACCATTGCCTAGGGCACCACCTACCAACCCCAAATATAACCCTAGTGGCTATAACATAATAGAATAACTGAAGAAGACCCTCACCCAAATATCCATCTTGGAGTTGTTAAATATATTTCCCGCACATAAGGATATTCTAGAGAAGGCCTAGTTCATGTCCACCATTCCCACTGACATTGATACTGACCAATTCCAAGCTATGGGCGAACACATCACCATACCCCATATTCTTACATTTTTTAAACAAGACCTCCCAATGCAACCATATCATAATCGTGCACTCCATCTTGAGGTCTTGGTCCACAAGAACAAATTCAAAAGAGTCTTGGTAGATGGGGGTGCAAGTTTAAATATTTGTAGCTTGCATCTAATAAAGAATCTAGGATTCTTAGTGGATGTCATTGAGAAAGGGAAGGGTATCACCATCAGGGCCTATGATGATCAAGAATGGGTGTCCCAAGGATCTATCAAACTCCCCATCCAAGTGGGACCAACAATTATGGAAACCACATGCCAAGTCCTAGACCTTGAGCATCCCTACAATATTCTACTAGGGTTTCCATGGATCGATGGGATGCAAGCTATCACATCTAGTTACCATCAATACGTAAAATTCCGTTATCAAAATCAAGAAGTAATGATCCATGGTGACCCCAAACCCTTCTATTACTGCAAGAATTTGGAAGCCAAATACTATAAAATCCCAAAAGTTCATAAGAATTATTGAAGGACCATCATCTTCCTCCTTTTTAGACCAATCTACTTTGGCCTTCACTTCTAAGATAAAGACACGCATCATCTAGAATATCCTAGCTATCAAAGTTGTAGTCAAAGACAATGGTTGTGGGGACTATAACTTATAGAAGGGAGCATATGTGTTAGGAAATTTACCTCAATCTCCTAAATATCATGGAAGACCACAAAGTAGTGATGGAACATCCTAAAAATTCACAACATCTCCTACCACTTTCAAAAAGTGGGGGCATTTGAGAAAAGAGGTTGTAGATGAAGAAGACATATCAAGCCTACTATATCAAGATAATAGACTCATGCCCATTCTTCCAATGGATGAGGACAACAAGGGTCTACAACTAATGTTTGGGTGGAGCTACAAAAAGAATGAAAAGCTAGGGAGAAATGATAGTGGCCTATTAGAACCTCTTATTCCTTAGAAGCAACCAAATAATCTTGGCCTTGGGTGTACCCCTATTAAGGTGACCATTCTTGGCAAGTGTGCTCCTATTAAAACAGTCAAAGCTTCCTCTTTGGTACCTATACCACTTAGTAGTCCCTTCGAGGAACCTATCTCTAGCCTACCAACCTTATTTGAGGATTCCTACCTTTTCATGATAACCACCACATCATTTGAGTCAAATAACCAAGCCACTGTGTTGAAACTCATCTACACCCAACTCATAAACTGAGAACAATGAGGACCACTGATCTTGGATACATTTGAAAATGATGAAGCTCTCTCCAAGTTTATGGGATTGAGGGATAATATTCCATATGGAGACCACAAGGTGGATTAAACATTGAGTTGGATACACATGGATAATATGGGGAAATGATTGAATCTCTTAGTCACAAAATAGAGAATATGAGAGCAATATCTCAATCCTTAGGTGAAAACCACATTGTGGCATTTTAAGATCCAAAAATAGTAAAAACAAAGGATGTATCCAATGGTGAAAACCTCTCCAAGGTGCCAAAGGGTGAGGGATTCAATCTTCCTCTTAGTGTGATACATCAAAAAAAATCAACAATCCTTGCAAAAAAGTGTAATCCAGTAAATGTAGGAATTGATGAGGCACCATAAATCACCATCTATGTAGAGTCAGTCCAAGTTGAAGAGAAACTATACTTAGGTGAATTATTAAAGGATAGAAAGAAAAAAATTGCATGGATGGGTAAGTGAAAAAGATGGGGGCCAAAAAGGGGGCTTAAGTGGCCACTTTTTTCTGAAATCAAGAAATATTGACCTTGGATGTGAAATTGAGGATAGTTACACTCAAAACTTTTAGATGCAACAAAAATAAGGATCGTAGTGCTCAGAGTCTACTTTCTAAATACTATTTTATTTTGAAAATGGTTGAGATTAAGGGGTTCAAAAGAGGGACCCACAGAAATTGGTGTTTTTTTTGTCAAAAAAACATAACATAGCAACTTTTATGGGAACATAGCACAATAGAATTTTTTTTTCGTATTTTTAAAATCGCTTTGGTGAGAAATTAGGTAACAATATGTAGTTGATGCACAATTTTCGATAAATTTTAATGAATGTTGATTTTTACTAATTTTTCAAAGTGGACACTTCCTAAAAATAGAATTTTGGTTTGTGCTACCATACAAGATTTTGGAAACTAATTGGTTAAAACAAAATTTGGCAGAGATGGGTCTGAGTTTCTAAAAATGTAATTTGTTTGGGGAATTTTTAATGATTGGTTATAAGCAGGGAAAACACAAGCCTTCTTTTTGCCAAAATGGGAGACACACAAGGCAAAGGGAATTATGGATCAAAGGCTGCTGTTGTTAAAAGTGAAAAAAATTACATCGTTGGATAGCTAAGGAGAGGTGTAACATTACAGAGTGTTTGGTTGTTCGACATTTGGAAACGCTGGAAATCGATGGTGAGAACCACGAACTGATTATGTGAAATATTGTAGAATTTGCAAACATGTCTCTGAGTGTTGGGAAGGCCCTCCAAGCTTTTGGGTTGGTATTCCAAGGAAAATACCAAGCCTAAGGCTTGGGGATTCCCAAAGCAAGATATAACATTAGCGTGTTATAACGTGATCCTAGCCATGCTTTTGACATTGTCAAAAAGAGAAAATATGGACTTACCCCGCACTATATCCTAGTTTTGACATGGTTTTTTGTGTTTGTGCAGGACATGTCGAGCAAGACATAATGTGAGTGTGTTATAACATGCTCATGTTATGTCTTGCTTTATGTTAAATGCTACTCTATTGAATGTATGTTTATATATTTGTATGTTTTTATGTACATGTATGCTTGCATGTCATGTATGTATGTATGTATGTATGCATGTATGTATGTATCAATGCATGTATGTATCTATCTATCTAAGATTGTATGTACATATGTATATGTATGCTTGTATGTATGTAGGATTGTATGTATAGATGTATTATGATTGTATGTATGTAAGTATGTATTTATGTATGTCTTTAGAGGGAGGGAGAAGTTTAAGAGAGAGAGAGAGAGTTGTCTAGGTAGGGTGGGAGGGAGAGAGGGAGGGAAAGACCTGAGAGAGAGAGAGAGTGTGTGTGTGTGTCCTGAGAGAGGGAGAGGGGTGAAAGGGAGAGACCAAGAGAGACAGTGGGATAGAAGGGGTTGGAGTGAGGTTCTTAGCTAGGTAGGGTGGGAGGGATAGAGTGAGAGAGAGAGAGAGTGTGTGTTGAGATAGGGAGAGGGGGTGGAAGGGAGAGACTAAGAGAGAGAGTGGGATAGAAGGGGTTGGAGTGAGAGGTTCTTAGCTAGGTAGGGTGGTAGGGATAGAGTGAGAGAGAGAGAGAGAGAGAGAGTGTGTGTGTGTGTGTGTGTGTTGAGAGAGGGAGAGGGGGTGCAAGGGAGAGACTACGAGAGAGTGGGATAAAATGGGTTGGAGTGAGAGGTTCTTAGCTAGGTAGGGTGGGAGGGATAGAGCGAGAGAGAGAGAGGGGGTGGGAGAGAGGGAATTGAGAGAGAAGGGGGGAGAGAGGGAATTGATAGATAGGGGGAGAGAGAGAGAGAGAGGGAGAGAAAGATATAGTTATGTAGGTAGGGTGCCAAAGGGAGAGACTTGAGAGTGTGAGGGGGTGAGAGGGAGAGACTTGAGAGATAGGTAGTGAGAGGAAGTGTGAGAGAGGGAGTGGGGTGAGAGGGAGTGAGAGAGAGAGAGTTGTGAGTTAAGATACCTAAGAGGGGAGAGGGTGTGGTAGGGAGTGACCTAAGAGAGAGAGAGGGGGGTGGAGTGAGAGGGACTTACCTAGGTATGGTGGGAGGGATAGATAGAGAGAGGGGTGAGAGAGAGAGAGAGACTTACCTAGGTAGGGTGCCATAGGCAGACACCTTAGAGAGAGAGAGAGTGGGTGGAAGGGAGAGACCTGAGAGATAAGGAGAGGGATTGATGGAAGCGATTAGGAGACAGGAGATAGAGAGAGATAGATAGAGGAGTGAGAGAGGGAGGGAGGGATTGATTGAGCGAGAGGTATGTAGAAAGAGGGAGAGTAGATAGAGATAATTAGAGAGGGTAGGAGAGAGGGACAGAG
>VDFB02123136.1:81720-103050 GCA_007258455.2 Sequoia sempervirens
TTGCATTTGTTTCTTATTTTTTCCATGAAGGAGGAAGCACAAAGGAATGGATCCTTGGCTGCATAGTGGTTTTTTTATTACTTTGAAAGGTAAACAACCCTGCACGGTTAGTTTGAGCACAACAGATAAGCATTCTTGCATAGCTTGAGTTGTTGTGGGAACCAAGTGCATGAGCATTGTTGATGAATGCTAGTGAGCTTTCCTTGCTAAGGAGTGAACTTGTGAAGACGGAGCTCCAGTGGTAGCGAACCGCGTGAGCAGACCCGCCGATGGGAGTTGCTTCAATTTTTGTCTCTATGTGCCCCTCAAATTGATAGTGTTAGTGGGTTCCAAGTCCTCATAGTGGGAAAGCAGCGAGGCTTTACCATTATGGAACAGTGCGGTGGCTAACGGCGGCCCACACAAGCAGACCCACTAGCGTGCTCCAATTCCCCGGCTAGCAAACTTAAGATTTTCCCTTGGGAAAATGTTACATGCTGGGTCCACATGTCGGGGTGACATGAGAGCTCAACACTTAAGAAATGGCAATCGGGTCAAGGAAAGCTGCATGCAACAACCCACAAACATTTTGGACTTAGGAAATTTCCGAAGAGATAGGCTCAGTTCACTTATAGCGATGGCGAGGGTGAAGAAACTAATTGTGGAGGTTGCTATGCAGGTGAAATTCAAGGGTTGGGCATTGCTTAGCGGAAAAATGCAAGTAAAAATATACGAAGGGTGACTCGCAAATGCAGGCCTTGATGCTCGATGGACGTAGCAATAAAGGAAAATACGGAGCCCCCATGTGGGCGGACGTTAAGGCTTGGCTATAGATGAACAGCAGAACGAAATGACGATCAACACAAGGAGGCCTACAAATTTTGGTCCGCAAGGCCCAACAGACACCAGGGCAAGAAGCCAAGGGAAACCCATAGGACCAAGCTCGTAAAGGAAAATGACTTAGCAAGATAGAAGTGGGTGAATTTGGTCAAGGAGGTGATTGATCATTTTAAGACACATGACCAATTTGGGCTTAGGAACAAGGGCATGCAAAGCAAGGCAGGAGCAAAAATGACTCATTGGGAGCAACAAAGACCCGTCGAGAGAAAAAATGACCTGTTGGGAGCGGAAAGGAGGGTCCCTTCCTTTGGTGGGGCGTGTGTGAAAAACATGCACAACAAATGGTGACTCACTAGGGAAATGTTTCAGAGCATTTTGATGACAAACTGGAATCACGAACCTAGAATCTCTAGTTTTGACCTTCATGTTAGGAAAAAAAAATCGAACACTCGACCAAAGGATCAAAACCACTAGTCAACCCAACCTTCAACATACTAAAAATCCAAGTGTGTGCATATGCATTAATTCCCATCCTTAAGCCACTACGGGAACCCAAGCTCTGTCAAGTTAAGCTGCATAGTTTATTCTAACTCCAAAAGCATCTGAGGCATTGCCTCACTACCAGTCAGGCATCCATAGTCTCGACAACATTATCGTTGTGATTCTCCCGAACATTGCTCTACTTCCACTTGGGAGTCCATAGCCCCGGTAGAGTTATTCGGATCCTCCTGAAAGTTGAATTTTCTTTCTTTCTTTTTGTTTCTTTCGATTTTATTTTCTCTTCTTTCTTTTCTATTTCAACCTACAAGCAATGAAGCTTGCACTTAGGGATGATAATGATAGTGGTGCTGAAGCAAAATTTTAGATTTTTCACTTAACTTCACAAAGGATCCTACAACAACCACCAGATTATTAAAGTGTGAGATATGTAATATTTTAGAATACATCAAAATCAGACCAACCAATGACTTATCCCCTTTGAGTCAAATATCCAGGTCATTTCACACTAGCAGAAGACCCTCACCATCCACTCTAAAAACTTGATTAAATTTTGTCGAATAAATACTTAGAACAACCCCAAGCAATAAAATGATTTTTGTGTATGCAAACATGCTCGACAGCAAGCAAAAGGGACCCCACACAACAAAACAGAAGTAAAGTGGAAGCAAGAAAAAGCAAATAGAAGCAAATCAAAAGCAAACACCCAAAACTAACCAAAGTGGGAAAGCAAAAGCAAATAACAAGGAAACTACTCTAAAGCAAACTAATATATGGCAAACCAACTAACCTAACGAAAGCATAAAAGCATGACTATATACATGAAACCCACACTACCCAAAAACTATTATGTACAAAGATATTTACAAAGGACCATATTCAGGAAAGGAAAACTGACATTTACGCCCATTGGGTTCCGTAATGCATGCTCCAGTAGAAGGGAAATCATTACAGTTCTAAGCCATGCAAACTCATCCTTATATTCAAGAAAATGAAGTTCAATGTTGCAACATTCAAATTCAATAACACATTCAGGAAGAATCAACAATTGAGGCGATTCATTAAACCCATGGTCAATCCATAAACAAGTCTATCTCCCCTCATTCCTATAATCAAAATGATAAACACAACTATGATTATTCATAGGAGCAAGGAAAGACAAAACTCAGATGTCGCCATGCAAAGGTGGTAATGTTTGACAGTCGAGAGCGAGCACTGCATCATTAGTCATTGCATTGGAAACCTCGGGTGGACGCAATGGATGGTGCAACATCCCTTTTGTGTTACAAATCTGCAGATCACCATCAAATTGATCAGGCAGTACACATTGTGAAGAAAAAAATTCAAATGCAAGGAACCTTGTACCTAAACTCGAGCTTGTATAAGGTTGGGAGAACGAGACAACAAACACCTCTTCCAAGCTACTAGTGGGACCCATAGCCTCCACTGGCTGTTCTTTGAGGAGATACACTTCGTCTCATCAATCCTTCATAGTCCATGGCTCTAGTTGATTTTCATTCTCAAAAGGCAGCATGTTCTCCCATCTCACTTCCCTAGTGTTGATCTCAATTTGTTGTGTTGATCTCAATTTGTTTATGCTTCATGTTATAAAAACATGACATTGATGAATTTGTCCTGTCACAGCTCTCGAAATGTGTAGGAGGATTAGTAGTGGTCAAGGGAGAAAGAGTCCCAGTTGTACCCTGTAGTTGATGGGTATTCCTTCTTTGTAGGAAGCCACCAAGACATCCTCACCTTGGTCCTCTTCTCCTTTCAATTCATGTAGCTCATCAATATGTTTACCTATTTCCTCTTGTTCACTATCATTGCATATGGAAAAGGAGTCCCTTTCCCAATCAAGGAGCTCTAATGTTTTTTTGTCTGAGGCTCAGGTAATATATCTTCATCACTGCCATCTTCTGAAATGTACTCTTCCTTAGTGTCAACATACTTCCGTAGTATAGCTCCCAACGGAAAGAAGTTATCTATTGATGGAACCTCCCCAAGGGGACCAAAATCCCATATGTGATTTCATTCTAAAAATTCCTCATGGAGTTGATCATCAATCATGTATAAATTCTCTACAAGAGGGAAAGACTCATGGTGGTTGATGGGCAGCCTTCCCATTTGATTTTCTTCATCATTTGGAGGTTTGGGACTATATCGTTCGTCTTCCATTATTGTCCCAACATTTTCTTGAGGGTTGTGTTTAGCTAAGTTGTCATTTGGTTTCAGGTCGTGGACCTCTACTTCGATCCTGGCAGCAACTGCAGGAGGTGGTGTGATTGGTTGCTCCACTTGATCTTTAACTTGTTTGATGGCCTCTTGACATAGCTTGCATGTGAACTTCGAATGTGTAGCGTCATGGATCCTACACCAACCTTACAGTAATAAAACTTCCAAATCCACTTGGTATCTCAGTTGTGATCAATCACTTATGAGTCTTGACACAAGCTCATTATATCTTTCCACCTCCAGATCTTCATCATCAATTGGGAAGGAAGTTTGATGGTAGACAACTGGAGCTTGTGGTTGTTCCCACTCCTCTAGATCTTCTTTTTCAAAGGTCTGATTTTCTTCATCCCTTGAGAATGGATCTTCGAATCCCATTTCACTTAAGCTTTCATCAATATTTTTTGTTGCCCTAAGGCTTTCAGTCTTATCCTTTTGACTTTCAACATCTGTGTTGGCTATCCTGACAATTTCTTCTACAGAATCTCTTGGTTCAGTTTATGTGTTCTCTCTAAATGTTGACTCCTCTCACGTCGAGGACTGCCTTAGTGGGTAACTCCTCTTCATTGATAGTTAGCTTCCCTAACTTGTTCATAGAGTTCTTATCTTGGGTAATGATGTTTGCACATGATGGGAAAATAAATTATGAATGTTGTGCATTATGGACCTTGCACCACTTGAACAACAAGAATTCCTATTGTCTTAATCCATCCTTGCTACTCAAGTGCTCTTAGATCATCTCCTTGAAGGTCTTGGCTACCATGTTAACCATTTCTTCTTTTGGGTCTAGTAGAACTAAGGGTTGGTATATTTCCCAAAAGGGAATTTCTCCTTGCAAAACCCTTTTAATTCTTCCCAAGAATGTCAAACATTCCAATTCATTATGCCTACGAGTGCCATGGATTCAACATTTTTCTGCTAATGAAAAATGTTGCAATTGCCTCCTCAATCTCCTATTTAGATCTTCTTGCAACTGAGTAATTATGTTGACTTGCAATTGCTACTCCATCTTGGCTTGAATGTTGCTTGTTTTCAAATTTAAATTTCTAGCATATGATGAGATCTTCCTATCTCATATTTTTACTTGAGAGTGCTTTCAACTTCTAGCTTCCAACTCTGTAGCCTTGAGCTCATCCATGCCCTCCTTCTAGCACCATTTCTTTTGATGGGTGTTTTTGCACCTTATCAACACAGAAAGCACACAGGTATACTACCTCTCTTGAAAGATAATTCCTACAAACAAGTTGTATAAAATATCCTAAGGTCTCGCAGGTTTCAGGTCATGACAATGCTTGGAATATTTTAATTGGTTGATGTGATTTACTGGTAATAATAGGGTGAACTTTATGGTTTACAAAGCATGGGAAGTTGGGTCTGCAAATAGAGTTTCAAAGTGCTGGAAGTGATTGAAAAATGGTTGCCCACTCAAAACAACAAGTTGAAACTCACCATGTTCATAAAATTTAGCTTTGTTATGATGCTTGGAATCCTACTCTAACAAGAGACCAAAAGAAATAGAAAAATGGAAAGGGTTGAGAAAGTTATTCTAAATCTAAGCTATGAATGAACAATAATCATGGAGGATACTACAATAGATAGACTCCCTTAAACTAAGCTTTGCTTGACCAAGAGAAACCTAGAGCTACACAAAACTAGTGCAATCTCCTAAGGTCTGTAGATTTTTAGGTTGTGCATTCACTTCATGAACATACAATTGAACTAAGTTGTAGCAATGAAATAAACAAGCCCATACCAACTTTACACGACAGTTTGTCATCAACAAGTTCCAAAAGTATGGGCTAGACGTCCATCAAATACCATAGCAGCAACCACCATTAAATACATTCAAGAAACTAACAATCTAAAACTATCATGGAGGTTGAATCATGCATGCATAATGAACAAACTCAAAGGAGACACCCAAAATACTGCAATGCTTCCTTTTATTGCTACAAAATGCCTTTTACACCAATGCACCACCACCTACAAATGAGGAGCAAGCTCCTATTTATAGTTTTCCAAAAGGAGAATGAATGCCTAGGATTTAATTGCATTGAGTGGTCCAAATTCAATACAAGTTAGGGTTTCACCTACCCC
The DNA here is from genome assembly GCA_007258455.2 of Sequoia sempervirens. Lineage (NCBI taxonomy): Eukaryota > Viridiplantae > Streptophyta > Pinopsida > Cupressales > Cupressaceae > Sequoia > Sequoia sempervirens. The sequence continues at coordinate 87,367 of VDFB02123136.1, forward strand.
CAAATTTATGACAATATAAAATATAGTTTTTTCTTTTTCCTATTTTGTCATCTAGTGACCCTAACACTGTAGTAGTTTTGTCTTGTAGCGACTGCCTTCTCTATTGTAGCTGAAAACTATTAAAAGTTTCCTTATGTCTGAAATGTTTGTAGCATCCTTTACCCGATCAATTGAATCTTCTTTCATAGTTGTGCCACCAAAAAAAGTAGACATGTTGCTCGTAATCCTGGTGAACAGCTGCTAGCATATCACAATCATTTGATGAAAGATAAAACAACTCCTATTTCTATCTTTGGTAGAAATCTCTCTGATTTCTTGGAATTGACCTCCTTGGCATGCATTTATGTTTCGAGCAGTCCCCTTTGACAAGTTGATCATTTCGTTCGTAGGCATCACTCTAGCAATCTTTAGCATGCATCATTTGTGAATTAAAATCCTCTCCCTGGTATAATTTCGTATGTGGTACTTAATAAGATATCCTCTCCAAATAGCAAAATGCACTTCATATTATCTTTGTCATATCTCCTCCTAAGAGTATCCTTCTTTTAGTAAGCATCTGCAGGTGGATGCACCTTCCCTTTTGATGATTTGGACCCATTTAATCCCCCTTGGGAATTGACCTACACACCATAAAAGAGAAAATTAAATCACTAATGTTCAAAATTCAAATCATGGAAACCCCAAATCTTCATTATGGGTAGATGAATAATATATAGTATCCCATTACCCTAAATGACGTTATTTAAAAGGGAGCTTCAAATTGCCATTTAATGAAAGTGATAATATTATTCGTGAAGCTTTACTTTCTTTTAAGTCACCTTCAAATCATTGAAGGAACTCTATCTATCCATACTCCATTTATTAAATTTTAATGCACGCATGAAGTAAAAGGTTAGGATAGCAATAGCTATAATGCTGCTTAGAAGCTTTGAATGCTTTGGGGTATATAGTAATATTATTTCCCCTTACATCCTATCTAGGATGCTCAGACCCTTCTCCCGATTGCCACCATAAATGGAACTTCCATCAACCCATTTATCTTGAATCAAAAGCATGTGGGAACCATGCATGCCCGAGCTATTTGCGGATCATGTGTGTGGTCATGCCACCCACAGAAGTCGCATAGGCTAGTACCGAAAGAGAAACAACACTGTCTAATGGGAAACCCACATTATGGCCTTCGCTCCTGAAAATACAGAAGCATATCCCCAACATTTATCATCATATTCAAACTTCTTCGGGCTCACAAGGGGGCTCCCGATCAACCTTTTGATGTGTTTATCATCTTGGGGTCCATGCTTCTTCCAATGAGTCCAAAATATTTTTAATGGAGATCATTTCCATTCCAATTTTAATGCACATGAGACCTTGAAATTCGATCATTTTCTAGACTTACAGAGTGTTCCATTAGGGCTACACCATGACCATCATTGCCTTGCCAACCCTTAATAGCACCATCCTTCTTCAAGTTGTCCTACTATGCAGATTCCACTAAAATCTTACATCGAGACAAAAAAATGGTGAATAACGAAACATGGACGCCTTCCCTTTATCAAGTGTCATGCAGAAGTGGGGCTGCAGGTGCTCATAGCAACAACAAAAAAGATCGATGACCTACGAGGATGCAGAACCTACACCGATCAATGACCAATTTCCAAAATCTTCCCGTGGCTCTCATTGTATTACCAAGCTTGCATAGGTATGCTTCTAACGTTCATCGCCACTTAATAGAATATTGGCCTTGTAGGGAAACAATATAGGTTGTTTGTGTGAATAAAAATTTTGCGGACTTCATAATGCGGAGGTCCAAGTTAGTTGTGCCGCAAATAGCGGTAATAAGGGAACGAATACCCACACCCTAGCACCCACAAAGAGCAACATCATACTTGCTTCAACATAAAACAACTTGGTGACCTGAAGATAATGGGATGATGCCTAAAAACTTGAATCTGAGGTGGCTTCTTTCCTAATTCAGTTTATTCTACCATTTCAATAGCTCATTGCTCCCATTAATCTTGATACATGAATCATCGCCACTATTCAATGGTGCGATCATCCTCTTCCACACCATTAATTTCATTTTCTGTGACAAGAATCTCCGCAAGGGGAGATGTGGAGTGGGACGTGTGAGCAGTAGTGGTAGGATGTCCATTAGAACAACTGCCATGTTAGCGGCCTTTGTTCCAAGAGATCCCGCAAAGAGGAGAATGGAAAACCACCCTGTGCACATGTCAACATCAAAGCATGTAGACTTCATATTTCAGTTTATAATATAGCCAAACTACATTATTTTCCCTTTGGCACAAGTATGAGGGACGATCAATTATTTCCTTGAAATGAGTAGACTGTGTGACAGATCATTCCCTCTGAATAAGACTCGACCGTGCGATCACACACTGGTGCACGTGACACTTTGCAATAATGTTGAGAGAGTAGCATTCATTTAGCCTTAACCTTGATGGATGATTACTAAAGTATCCTAGATTTTGATGCTCGAATGCCCAACACGATGGTTTAGATGGGGACCATCGAATTCAAGAATAAGTTCCCTATTCATGTTGTGAGCCTAAATTATGACGCTCCTCTTAAAATGCAAACACTCTTTCCTCTAGATTCTCTTGAAAGAAATTTATACCACTTATGCCCATGGAAAGATAAAACCATGCGGAAAAAATCTATGGGTACACAGTAGGAGGACGCTATAGAGATAATGGCAATATAGGGCAGAAGCTCGCAAAGCGAGTCCCACACAGGTGATCTCCATCGGTGCTAAGAGTGACATTGTCTGCAAAGTGACAAACATGCCTCCTAAGTATGAGTGCATAACCAAATCTTACCTTGCATGCTCAATCATCATAATTAACAACCACTTGTTTCAGTTGTGGAATATGATTCTACTGCCACCTTGTTATCAAGTAAACCTGTGTGGGGTGGGCCTCTTGCGGGGAAATGGTGCTGCTAGGCCGTCATGGGGTCGCAAGGTGGAAAAATCCATTTTGCAGATGGTGGAGGAAAGGTTGACTCCCACAAATTCAACCAATGAATACAAACATTGAATGAACCATGAATCTGTAGCCTTCGTGAGCACCCCAAAATTGCTTGTGATGTTGCTTACATTAGTTTCTTATTTTTTCCATTGAGGAGGAAGCACAAAGGAATGGATCCTTGGCCATGCCATGGTTTGTTTTATTACTTTCGAAGGTAATGGCCCTACACGGTTAGTTTGAGCACATCGGATAAGCATTCCCACATAGCTTGAGTTGTTGCAAGAACCGAGTGCATGAGCGTCGTTGATGAATGGTGGTGAGTTTTCATTGCTAAGGAGCGAATTTGTGAAAATAGAGGTCTAGCGGTAACCACTAGTCCACAAACAACAATATATGACTAAATAAACTACTAAACATTGCATATAAATGACTAACTTTAGTCACGTGACTATTAGTGGTTTATTTGTAGTCATTTATAACACCACTAAATTTATGACTAAACAATTTTAGTCATTTATTTAGTCATTGATTTTAGTCATTAATTTGGTCATTGATTTGGTCATTGATTTATTAATTAAATATTTAGTCATATTTTTTAGTCATTAATTTTAGTCACGTGACTATTTTAGTGGTTTATTTGTAGTCATTTATAACACCACTAAATTTATGACTAAACTATTTTAGTCATTTATTTAGTCATTGATTTAGTTATTGATTTAGTCATTGATTTAGTCATTTATTTAGTCATTAATTTAGTCATTGATTGTTGTTAACTGGTCATTTGTTTAGTCATGGTAGTCATTTATTTAGTCATATATTTAGTCATTAATTTAGTCATTAATTTAGTCATTACTTTAGTCATTAATGTAGTCATTACTTTAGTCATTAATTTATTCATATATTTAGTCATTTTTATTTACTGGTTTCTATTAATTGGTAGTAAATATAGTCATGAAATGAATAATTTATTAAGTACCATAAATTTTATAATGCAAAACTAACATAATATTAAACTTGAACTAAAACATAAAAGCAAATAAAAAATTACATGTACAAACAAGCTACAACATGCTAGAATTAAAAGATTGATTCAATATCATGATAAATAAAGGTAATGTGCAATAAAAAATTTAATGTATATATATATATATCAAGTTACAAGATGTCAAAGTTGTCTAAGAGTATATATGTACAAATATAATTAAAAAAATGTCAAAGTTGTCTAAGAGTTTCCAACTCTTTCAAATACACCATGATAATTAAGATCCCTAAACAACACATTCAAAATACTGCATAAAGCAATGAGCCAAGATGTCTAACATTAATTAACTAGTACATGATAAACATGTTCAACTATGTCATTTTCTACAAATGTTTTAGTGGTCATCGTGTGAAAGTCCCCTCTTTCTCTTTTAGACGAACAACTCCATCTATTTTGTCTTCAAGTTGACTCCCTAACTTTATCCCCTTCTTTGAGTTTATCAATACATTTCTACAAAAAAGAAAAAAAAATAACACATTATATTACATAGGTAATGATTACCCTTGTTTGCATAATAAAACAACCATTACTTACATAAATAGTACTTGCATGTGTGTGTTAAAATAATTGCAAAAGAGAAATTTCAAGAATAATTGCAATGATCAATATAATTTACTAAAAAACCATTACAATGTTACTATTAGCTTCATGCTAATCAGATACAAAGACCACAAATATAAACACTACATTACCATGCACACAATATGAGAGCACTACTAGCAAAACCTCATGCATTCAAAAATACAAAAAAAAACGGATTTAAAAATAAACGTAAAAAATTGTAAAACAAGAGATAAAAACTATTTTTTTTAAATTGAAAGGCATTTCCATAGCCTAGAGATATAAAGAGCAAATAAAATAAAGAGTTTAACTAATGAATTGTAAAAACTAGATTTACGTAGTTTATATTCATATCTTTGATTACATTGCATTGCACACCTTTCAAACTCAAAGCATTACTTCACATTGCATAAATAATAACTAGATGTTGATAGATGACAAAATTTCAATTACAATAATATACTTTTTACAAAGTCAACCTAAGTAGTTATGCAATTACTTCACATTGCATAACTAATAACTAGGAGCAGTTTCCAATTGCATTTGCTTGTCATGGAATTCTATGAGACCACATTTCTTTGAGGCATTTTTTCAAACAATTCATTGCCTTGTCTAAGCTACCACATTTTCCATACATGTCTAACAAAGCATTTTGTCAAATAGTTCACTACCTTGGAAAAAATATATCAAAAGCATAATAGTAAGCATGAGACCATAATAGTATGAGGCTCCATAAATCTTTCCCCGTCCCTAAATAAAAATTAGCACTATTGTCCTAACAATGCCTCATCAGTGGAACCCCCATTATAGCCTCGTCGATGGCTCGATGAAAGTAGCTCACAACCTAGTATCAATGTAACAATAACCTAGTTATGTACAACGATGAATGATTAGTGCATTCAATGCAACTAATTCTAGGAAGAGGATTCGGCCATCTCACACACAGGTACAAAACTAATTTGGACATTTATTTTCTCATAATGGCTTGGGGCTTAGATTTGGAAGAGCCGATTGAAATTGTGAAAAAGGTCATGAAGACACTAGTGCATAAGGATTATCTGAACAACTTGGACTCACTATTGGAATGGACGATTCTGGGAGTTGGGATGGATATTGGTGAGGGAATTGAAAATGAAGAGGATGAAGAAACATTCAAATGTGTACCCTTTGTGAAATGGCCAGAAGGAAAATGTAAAGCCAGATGGAGAGAGGGAGCAACACGTGGGTGGGACGCTCTAAAATTGATTATGGAATTAATAGAGGTTGAGGTAGTGGTAAAGAAGGCAAAGGCTGAAGTGAAGCGGCTGAAGTTGGAGCAGTGACCTCAGAGGAAGAGGAAGAATAATGGGACCTCTATGGAAACTATGGCGAGTAGCTCGTCTGTAGCTCTATAGTTAACATAATTCTCTACCATGAATTTGAGTTTTTTGGCTGTTTGTAGTTAGTTTTTGGTGGTTTTACAAAACTGTGGGCAACGAAAAGGAGTTTTTGGTTTATAGGGTAGTTAGTAGTTATTCGTAAAAGACAATGAATGTAATTTTTAGTGAAAATTTTGATTCTAAAATAGTTGTTAAGTATTGGCAGTGAAGTCACTGTAGATAAACTGTGAATTTTGAAAATAATGAATATATGAACTCTCTAGCCATACAACTATAATATCAAAAAAGATTGTAAATAAGGAAATTAATAGTTTGAATGCAAGTGATTTATGTCAATTTTCAAACATTAATATTCTCCAATTGTCACCTAAACCTGATTTAATAAGTAATAAGCACTTATTGGTAATCATGCCTGCCCACCCAAGTGGCTCATATAGGTAAGAATAACCTCCCACTCCTGCAATAATTTTTTCATGGTCATTGTTAGTATGTAAAAATAAATTTGGAAAGAAGAGAGTTGCAAAGATAGAATAGAATGAAGACTCTAAAGAAGCTATTTTCACATTGTACCTTTCTGACAATCCAACATGACACTGAAGCTTAGTGCTTGATTTTTGTTCAACACAAAAACAAGAACCGATCCATGGGATAAAACATTGAAATCAATTTGTTTTTCAAAATAAGTTAGTATACTCAAATGTGAAAGGAGATGAAAGCATAATCAAAGAAATGTGTTAAAAGGGCACCTCCATTTATGTGCAGTGCAGGTGGCAATTTCCTAAATTTTGAAGTTCAATATTGAAATTTTATTTAAAATTGAAATATAAATGTCCTTAGTTGATCAAAATTAACTAGTAGATAAAGCTAACTAGTTCAAGGTATTCACTATCATGTTTACACATTCCCTAAGTATCTACTAAACCAATAAATCTTGCGTAGAATTTATATATTTCTAATTTGAAGATCATATTTACAATCATGGAGAGTTACATGAGGTATAGGTAAGGTCTCTAGCTGATATATAATTGGTGCAAATCTAAGGTCTTAAGTTGTCCTACCTAATAATCTTTATTCCAATCTTTAAATGACATAAAAGATTGAGGCTTATCCTTTTTTGTTCTCAAATTCTCAATCAAACCATCTTAACCATATCATACTAAAAGTATGTTGTCATGACCAAAAAATGTAAGTTTTGAGAGTCCCACTCAATCTCAAGGCCAAAAGCGTAACATCTGGTTTAAAATAGGTATAGACCAAAATCTTCAAATAGTACAGTGATATCTTCAACAAAACCCTAAGTACTTAAATCCTTCCATGGTTTTTTGTTGATGTAATTAAATTATCATAGATGATCAAAATGGTCAAAGGGCCTTCATTTTTCTTGTAAGTTGTAAGCCCTAAAAACAAGTCAGTTAGTCATCAAGGTAAATACATGACTGGAACATGGGTGAGGTAATGATCATCAAGGTGATTACATGACTAGAACAAGTGTGAGGTAATAGAAGGAACAAGTGTGAGGTAACAAAAGGCATTATACCTCTGTCCTCATCACCCAAATCAAGATTTGAGGCAAGTGGAGGAATGTAGCGTACTCACTGCTTCTCCACAACAAACTTTAATCTATACTTTATTTATAAATTTTCTAAAAAATGATGTCATATGGCCACCAAAATAATTTCAACTATCACACTTATATGATTTTTCATCAACACCATCTCATCACAAAATGATCAGTTATAATTTAATCTTGATTGAGGAAATACATACCCGGTACATCCTCTTCAATACAAGGAAGGTGAGCTCAGTCACTTGTTCAAGCCAAAAAGTACTCCACAACCTCTCTCCTCCTAGAAAGTAACACCCCTTGAGTTCTCTCAATGGACCCTTCTTCCCATAAAGCTTCAATATGATGGAAATTTTTTGATGCAAAGAAACTTGGATTTGAACAAATCATCACAAAACAAGTTGATTCAAACAACCAACTAATTCTCAAAACTCTTCCAAATCACTCCTTTGCAAAAACTCTTCAACTCATCTAGTAGGACTGCAGACCCATATTTTTGACTTTATCTCACAATGAACCACTCAACAATCAATCAACAATTTTTAGATGGACAAACTCTCGTCTAACCTCTATAACTAAAAACCCTCACTTTACACTAGCTTGGGGTAGAGTTTATTGAAAAATGACATTACCAACCTCTCATAGCTCTGCTACCGCCTCCAACACTCTTCATTATGCCTGCATATGCTTACAATATGAATTGGTCAATCATGACCTTATTAATGACTTCTAGACTCAAAACTCAAATTGACCTAAGACCTCCATGAATCAACATTTCAAAAATACCTCGATGCTCTTGCACCAGTTTTTAAATGTTTAATTCAAGAATAAATAGAGATTTTCAGATATACAAGTCAAAATCAAATACATTTTTACATTTATGTATTGGTATTACAAACTCTTTTATGAAGGCCCGTACTAGGGTTTTCCTAATTGGTGCCTCTAGATTCTAGGTTAGAGTCTTACAAGACTTAAATAGTGTACATACCAACCTCCACTTTACTATCACAACGACCTTTGTTATTGTTTTCCCCCTCAATCCATCGTAGTACCATTTCCAGGAGTCACCCAGAGGTCTCTAGAAGATGATAAGGTGTAATCTGCAAGAGGGGTGTATACCTCTATCCCAACCACAAAGGTTTTCTGTTGTCAGGTAAAACCCCACCTTGAAACCCCAAACCATATAAACTCAGTGCTCCACGGGGACCTGTCCCCTACCTTGGTACCCCTGTCCCCATCCCAAAAAAATTTCAAGGACTTGGGGGACCCAGAAACTTCCCCCTACCTTTGCATTTTATAGTGACACAAACTTGAGCTCCAATTTTGATACAAACCTACTAGTTGCATCTGTTGATTAGGGACAACCATATATTTTCTATGTTTTTGTCATTTTATAGTTGAAACTTGAAGCCTTTGGGCATTTTTTTATAATTCTTATTTAATATGTATGCACATTGACAATAAAAGAATTTGAATTTTGTTACTTTGTTTGTCAATTCTTATGTGAAATATCAATTCAATTCTAATGTTATGTATTAATCTTCTACAATGCCTATGATGAATGCTTTATCAATGTTTTGATATGAATATTTGAAATTTCTCTGTATTTTTAAAAATTACCCTATTTTTTATAGCCATCCCCTAAAAAATGACCCAAAAGTACCCCCGTACCAAAAACACGTCCCACCATCCCCTGTTGTCTTCATCCTCGAAATTTGGGGGACCATAGTATAAACTTGATTTTATGAAAAAAGAGATTCAGGCATACAAGAAAATCTGACTCTACAACATTGAAAACACCAAATAACAACAACTATAGGAAAAACTAGCTTAAGTAGACAATATATGCAAGATGTGGAATCGTAGAAAAAACACCTAAATTGTTTGAGAAAAAACACCTAAATTGTTTTACAAAATTCCTCAAAGAGATGTCATCTCATGGAATGAAATGATTCATTGCAGAATGTGCACAAAATGGATTTTGCAAGGAACCCTCAAAATCTTTGAATTAATGAGGCACTCTGGAACACATCTTAACATTGTAAGCTTTGCTTGGGTTCTAGGTGCATGCAATCATGCAGGTTTAGTGGATGAGGGCTGCACATACTTCACACGTCAGTAACCCTTATTGCATTACAATTTACATATATCTAGTTGATCATTAGGTGTGCATGGTTGATCAACCATTCATATTTTTAGTTGGATCCTAAAAATGTTGCAACTTATGTTCTTCTCTGAAACATTTGTACGAGGTTCAAATAGTAAAGAGATTGATGAAAGATAGAGGAATTAAAAAGATACCTGGATGTTATAGTTGGATATTCTCTAGTAGACAATATATGCAAGATGTGGAATTGTAGACAAAAAACCTGAATTGTTTGATAGAATTCCTCAAAGAGATGTCATCTCATGGAATGAAATGATTGATTGCAGAATGTGTACAAAATGGATTTTGCAAGGAACCTCTCAAAATCTTTGAATTAATGAAGCACTCTGGAACACATCCTAACATTGTAAGCTTTTCTTGGGTTCTAGGTGCATGCAGTCATGCAGGTTTAGTGGATGAGGGCTGCACATACTTCACATGTCAGTAACCCTTATTGTATTACAATTTACATATATAGTTGATCATTAGGTGTGCATGGTTGATCAACCATTCATATTTTAATTGGATCCTAAAAATGCTGCAACTTATGTTCTTCTCTAAAACATCTGTATAAGGTTCAAATAGTAAAGAGATTGATGAAAGATAGAGGGATTAAAAATATACCTAGATTTTATAGTTGGATATGCTCTGGTAGACAATATATGCAAGATGTGGAATCGTAGACAAAACACCTGAATTTTTTGACATAATGCCTCAAAGAGAAGTCATCTCATGGAATGAAATGATTGATTACAGAATGTGCACAAAATGGATTTTGCAAGGAACCTCTCAAAATCTTTGCCCAAATTTGAAGATCTCTAATGTTTAAGGCATGTTTTTCCCAAAACAGCCTGACACATTTTTTTCCCATCCCCTGTTGTTCTTTATCACCATTTTGCTTCAATTTCCTAGCTCTAAACCAAATCATGATGATCAAAAAAGCAATTCCAATCTTCTAAGTACACTTGTCTTCATGTTGGGTTGTTTTGAACAAGATTTGATTGAGTTTGAAACACCCATTCAGCTCTATTTGGTTCCAAACAAAATTTTCCATATCATCTGAAACAAAACCCTTGAACTCCATCTGCTTCATTCTTATAGAAATGGCTAGAATACCTCACACACCAAGGGTTCTATCAGTCGGACGTGTCTTCTGGTTCTAGCAATGTGTCGATGATTTTTTTTTTCATCGGCATGAGGATCTTCTATGGGCAGGACAAGGTCTCATGTTCCCGCAATGGTCTGATGGGGATGTCGTTGGTGGAACGGTTCTATTTTTTGATCGGCGTGAGGATCTTCTGTTGGCAGGACGATGTCTCTTGTTCCCACAATGGTTCGATGGGGATGTCATCGGTGGAACAGATATGTTTTTCATTAGCGAGAGGATCTTCTATCAGCAAGACGAGGTCTCCTATTCTTGTGATGGTCTGATGGGGATGTCGCACCCTCATCCCGCCAATAGAAGATCCTCACGGTGATGAAAAAACATAACCATTGATGCATCGCTGGAACCAGAAGACACGTCCGGCTAATAGATCGATAAGGTGGGGGAAATCAGTTCCATTTTCTATAATGTGGTAAGAGTCATACAGGTAAATGCTATGTCAGGCTAGGGAACTCTTATTGGAGGTTCTAAATGATTTTCCTCTTTTTTATAAGACTGTGTTGGCAGTGCCAACTAAATCACAGTTTTTTGGTGGGGTTCCAAACCCAAACAATGAGGTGCAGTTGTGGAAATCTCATAGAGAGAAGCTACAAGCTACCATGATGATTTTTCCCAGTGAATTTATATCAAATTCTTGCTTAGTGTGGCTTAAGACATGTGTAGATGATATTCTCTTTGCAGATAGGCTTGGGGGAAAGTATTTGCTTGATCTTGTGGAAAGTGGTAAGGAACTTGCAGAGAATGAGACATTGATCAAATAAACATTGGATAGTCTAGATGCATTTGAAGGGAGATTGGAGTGGCTAAAAATGGTTTTTGGTGTAAATGTTGAGTTTCCATGCCAATGCGTGTGTGAGATTGTTTTGAAGCACTCAAAGAGTCTGTGGGATGAACTTTTTGAAAGCCTGTTTGTTAGTAGGATGAAACAAATAATAGCTAATGGATTTGTAGATATGCGTGAGAGAGTTAAGGTTGGTAAATTCCTTGAAGCCATAGTTACATCTTTGGCAAGTTACAAAGATGTTGAAACCCATTTGCACAAATTAACTACTAGTGAGGGTTGGCTTGTCAAGAGAGGGGACCTAAAAAGTGTCAATTTACCTGGGTTAAGTTTTAGATTTATGATGACAATGATGAAGACTGGTTTGGTCGCCTTAATGCTTATTTTGGAACTGAGGTTAGTCAAATAAAAGATACCATAGATGAGTGGTCCAAGAATATTCTGGAAGACCTCCTAAGTTTTCTTCATGCACATAAATTTCCTTCAAGGATAAATGATTTAGCACCTTATTTGTAAGAGCAATGCTTCCATTTTATCTCAACATTGATTGTTGAGACTGAAGAACATCTTGCACATCTTTTAGAAGCTCTCTATCAAGAAATGAAAAATGAGGAGATGCCAAAAAAAATGAACAAGGAGACACTAGAACCGACAATTATAGTGGAAAGGGCACTTTTCTTAGGAATGCTTTTAGTTGCTCTCAGTTTTCATTCAACTTCCCTTCCACTAGTTCTTGGCTAGTCTTAGCTCTGGTTTGTCGAGAACAAAGCTTCAATTTGAGGATTTTGATTACCCTCTTCTAGAAAGTTCTGGAAGACAAATACTAATGAGAGGGGTTGGTTTGAAGCCTGAATCACAGGATAAAAATAATAGCACCAAATTGAATAAATTGAGAAGAACTATGCACAATCTTTGTATCAGAGCTCATAGCATGTGGATATTGTGGATAACTAAAGAGCTTTCAGGAATTCCCACAAGAGATCTAAGGGAGGATGATTCTTTATCCATGACAACTCCTTTGAAGGCCTGTATTCTCATTTGCATTGCATATTTTGTTTGTTGTGGCTTATGGAGTTGGTTTCATTTCCATGACTCATCTAATAACTAATCTCTTCTTGCAGTTTTCATGAGATTTCTTCTAGTTCTGATTTAAGTCATCATGGTTTATATTTGGATATATTAATAACCGAATGAGAATAAAGCATCTATAGTAAAGATCTACATTTGATTCTTTTAGTCACTTCAAACTCTTTATTTCCCAATAAATAGAAAATACTAACATGTGCCCTTTCAACCCTTCCAGTCCATATTAATCATGGAGATGTAATCTATAAGTATGCAAAAAAGTATCAAAGGGGAGCGAAAAAGTTAGAGATTTTCATATGGCCTATGAATCAGCTCTTGTTGTTGGCATCATTTGGGAACTCTTATTTTTGGGAATTCAATAAGAGCTCTCAAACAAAGTAAGATGACATCTACTGTACAACTGAACATTTAAATGGAATTTGAAGCATGATTTTATTTAATTTTTAATTTGCTTCCTTAAGGCAACCTCATAAAATGCCATTTTTTTGATTGTATATCAAACTTCCTACTACTTCTTTTCTTTTACTACTGCAAGTCACAATTTTAATGTTGTATGCTTGCTCTGTCTCTTGTAATTTTTTGTTCCATGATTTCAAGGCTTACCATTTATTAGTATGTGATTTGTAGGGTTGGGAAGAAACTGAATTGAAACAGGAGCATGAGGGTGGAGGTCAACTAGAGTTAAGGTTGGTAAATGCCTTGAAGCCATACTTACATCTCTAGCAAGTTACAAAGACATTGAAACCCATTTGAACAAATTAACTACTAGTGAGGGTTGGCTTGTCAAGAGAGGGGACCTAAAAAGTGTCAATTTACCTGGGTTGAGTTTTAGATTTATGATGACAATGATGAAGACTGGTTTGGTTGCCTTAACGCTTATTTTGGAACTGAAGTTAGTCAAATAAAAGATACCATAGATGAGGGGTCCAAGAATATTTTGGAAGACCTCCTAAGTTTTCTTCATGCACATAAATCTCCTTCAAGGATAAATGATTTAGCACCTTATTTGCAAGAGAAATGCTTCCATTTTATCTCAACATTGATTGTTGAGATTGAAGAACATCTTGCACATCTTTTAGAAGCTCTCTATCAAGAAATGAATAATAAGGAGATGCTAGAAAAAATGAACAAGGAGACACTAAAACCGATAGTTATAGTGGAAAGGGCACTTTTCTTAGGAAGGCTTTTAGTTGCTCTTAGTTTTCATTCAGCTTCCCTTCCACTAGTTCTTGGCTTTTCTAAGCTCTGGTTTTTCAAGAACAAAGCTTCAGTTTGAGGGAAAGGATCTTCAACTTTTAGATACTCCAGTACTGATTTTGATTACCCTTTTCTAGATAGTTCTGGAAGACAAATACTAATGAGAGGGGTTGGTTTGAAGCCTGAATCACAGGATAAAAATAATAGCACCAAATTGAATAAACTGAGAAGAACTATGTGTTGGTATGTGGCGATTGATCATGCTATACTGTATAGCCCATGGTATACTGTACACCCCGGACCCTATCCTTGCCAGAGTCCGGGGCCAGGCCGGGCCTCAGGCGAGGGTTCGGGGGTGGCAACCCCTGAGAAAAATTTTCCTCCTACTTTTTTGCATCATGACCAAAAAAGGGAAAAATCCAATTTTGTAGAACCTAAAATTTGGAAGCTTCTAAGCTTGTTAAAAAGGGGTTCGGATGGATATTACTGTATGATGAAAAACGTGATTATTCACAAGATTGTAATAATTTTTACACTGGATAATAAAAGTATTGGATGGCTGCGGTTTGGTGGATGTAGCCTGGATTGGGTGAACCACGTTAAATTCTTTGTGTTATGATTTATTTTGTGCATGTTTTAGTTTCTCTATTTATTAATTAAATCTGCATTTAATTGTTAGATATCTACCATCTCTAACCCTAACACTATGCACAATCTTTGTATCAGAGCTCATAGCATGTGGATATTGTGGATAACTAAAGATCTTTTAGGCATTCTCACAATAGATCTAAGGGAGGATGATTCTTTATCCATGACAACTCCTTTGAAGGCCTGTATTATCATTTGCATTGCATATTTTGTTTGTTGTGGCTTATGGAGTTGGTTTCATTTCCATGACTCATCTAATCACTGATCTCTTCTTGTAGTTTTCATGAGATTTCTTCTAGTTCTGATTTAAGTCATCATGGTTTATATTTGGATATATTAATAATTGAATGAGAATAAAGCATATAGAGTAAAGAGCTACATTTGATTCTTTCAGTCACTTCAAACTCTTTATTGCCCAATAAATGGAAAATACTAACGTGTGCCCTTTCAACCCTTCCAATCCATATTAATCATGGAGATGTAATCTGTAAATATGCAGAAAAGTATCAAAGGGGAGTGAAAAAGTTAGAGAATTTCATATGGCCTATGAATCAACTCTTGTTGTTGGCGTCATTTCGGAACTACTATTTTTTGGAATTCAGTAAGAGTTCTCAAACAAAGTAGGATGCCATCTACTATACATCTATTTCTTACACTCAACTTCAAAAGTGATTTGCATGCCCCCTCGGAAAGTGGAAGCTCATTTTAAGAGTTCAAATTCTGAAATTTGTATAGACAACTCAATCTACATGTCCCTTAATATCATTTTTATAGATAAAAGTAAGTTCTCCTGTGAACTACGCAATTTTATAGTGGAAACTTTGAAAAGAAAATATCACTTTTAACATATCATAATGGAAAAGAAAAGAATAAACAGACCTTGATTCCAAGTTCTCTATATAAATCCTTAACTTCTGCAACACAAGATGGATCTGCTTTTCCATAATTAGCCTAAGAAAGAAGATAATCACTGTTAGTCAACAAGCAGCTAGTAAAATTATTAAAATGAATGGATCATATGGCCTAACCGCATACAGATTTGAAACGTAAAATTAACTAAAACCATGGAAAGTGACTTACCACAAGATTCTGCACAAATCGTGTCTGATGCGAAAAAATGGGTAGAGG
>VDFB02123136.1:103150-172482 GCA_007258455.2 Sequoia sempervirens
GAAATAAACAAGCCTAGATTAACTTTGCACAGTAGTTTGTCATCAACAAGTTCCAAAATTATGGGCATCAAATACCATAGTAGCAACCACCATTAAAGACATTCAAGAAACTAACAATCCAAAACTATCATGGAGGTTGAATCATGCATGCATAATGAAAAAACTCAAAGGAGACACCCAAAATACTACAATGCTTCCTTTTATTGCTGCAAAATGCCTTTTACACCAATTCACCACCACCTACAAATGAAGAGCAAGCCCCTATTTATAGTTTTCCAAAAGGATAATGAATGGCTAGGATTTAATTACAATGAGTGGTCCAAATTCAATATAAGTTAGGGTTTCACCTACCCCCAAATATATGACAATATAAAATATAGTTTTGTCTTTTTCCTATTTTGTCATCTAGTGACCCTAGCACTGTAGTACTTTTGTCTTGTAATGACCGCCTTCTCTACTATAGCTAAAAACTATTAGAAGTTTCCTTCTATCTGAAATGTTTGTAGCATCCTTCACCTGATCAATTGAATCTTCTTGCAGATTCATGCTACTGAAAAAAGTAGACATGCTGCTCCTGATCCTGGTGGACAACTCCTAGTAAATCACAATCGTTTGATGAAAGATCAAATAGCTCCTTCTATTTTTTAACTTTGGTAGATAGCTCTCTTATTTCGCGACATTGACCTCCTCGGCATGTATTTATGTGTTGATCAGTACCCTTTGACAAGTTGATCATTTTCTTCATAGGCATCGCTCTAGCAATCTTCAATGTGCATCATTGTGAATTAAAATCCCTTCCTTGGTATGATTTTGTATGTGGTCCTTAATGATCGATCCTTTCCCAGATAGTGAATGCACTTCATATTATCTTTGGCATATCTCCTCCTACAAGCATCCTTCTTTTAGTAAGCATCTGCAAGTGGATGTGCCTTCCCTTTTGATGATTTGGACCCATTTAATCCCCTTTGGGAATCGACCTGCACACCATAAAAGAGAAAATTAAATCTCTAATGTTCAATATTCAAAGCATGGAAACCCCAAATCTTCATTATGGGTAGATAAATAATATATAGTATCCCATTACCCTAAATTACATTGTTTAAAAGGGAGCTTCAAATATCCATTTAACAAAAGTGATAATATTATTCGTGGAGCTTTACTTTCTTTTAAGTCACCTTCAAATCATTGAAGGAACTCTATCTATCCATACTCCATTTATTAAATTTTAATGCAAGCACGAAGTGAAAGGTTAGGATAGCAATAGTTATAATGCTGCTTAGAAGTTTTAAATGCTCTTGGGTATATAGTAATATTATTTCCCCTTACATCCTATCTAGGACGTTTGGACCCTTCTCCTGATTTCTGCCATGAAAGAATTTTCCATCAACCCATTTGTCTTGAATACAAAGCATGTGGGAACCATGCATGCCCAAGCTATTTGCGGGTCGCGCGTGTGGTCAAACCGCCCACAAAAGCCGCATAGGCTGGTGCCGAAAGAGAAACAACACTGTCTAATGGGAAACCTTCACTATGGCCTCTGCTCCCAAAAATACAAAAGCATAGCCCCAACATTTATCAGAATCTTCAAACTTCTCCTAGCTCACAAGAGGGCCCCCGATCAACCTTTTGATGCGTTTATCATCCCGGGGCCCATGCTTCTTCCAACGAGTCCAAAATTTTTGTAATGGAGATCACTGCCTTTCTAATTTTAATGCACATGAGACCTTGAAAGCCGATCATTTTCTAGACTTACATAGTGTTCCATCAGGGGTACACCATGACCATCGATGCCTTGTCGACCCTTAATAGCACCAGTGTTCTTCAAGTCAGCCTACTACGTAGATTCCACTAAAATCTTACATCGAGACAAAAAAATGGTGAATAACCAAACATGGATGCCTTCTCCTCATCAAGTTTCATGTAGAAGTGGGGTTGCTAGTGCCCGGTTGGCGAGTGTCATTTTGAAAGTGCGGGTGGGAATATGCGGGAAGGTGCAATGATCAGGCCGTAGCAACAATGGCGAAGACTGATGGCCTATGAGGATGCAGAACCCGCACCACTCAATGACCATCCCCCAGAATCTTCCCGTGGCTCTCATTCTATTGACGAGCTTATGTAGGTATGCTTCTAACGTTCATCATCACTTAATAGAAAATGGTTATGGAACAATGTTGTGACAAGAATGGCCCAGAAGGCCAATATTTCCTCAAATCATTATTTTAATGTATATGGTCGTTAACCATACCATTGATAAATCATTGTTCTCATTGAACCCATTCCTCACAATATGCAGTTAAATCGCAATGTTATAAAGTTTGACAGACATTTCTTGTGAACCATAAGCTTGAATTAGAGACCTCGTCAATGGCCTCTTATGCCTATCCTCCTCACGCCTGGGCCCTCATCATTCTCAGTTGACATATGCTTGCTTGGGCATGTTCTTCTCAAATAATTACCCAACAATTAGTCTGAAAAGCTGCGACAACATGAATTATTCCAATGTGGACTGCATAGCACTCGAGGTAGTCAAGGTTTACTTAGTGATTTCCAGGAACTCACTACACACTCTGAACGTTGCTTAAAAGATCCCCGAGGGGCAACAAATACGTCAAGTCCCTTACTTTAGTAGGAATGTGGAAAGAATGACAGGGCGGGGACCATTGTGCGGAAAGCTTCCTTTAGAATGTTGTAAAGAATGGTGCACGCCCCACGTCCTTCCTAATAGAAAGGTCTGCAATCATGAATATATCACTTAAGCCTACGCTGGCAATCAAAATGTCAACATCTACCCAAATTCTCCATGACTTCTTCACTGGATATTCAATCGTTTCTCCCTCAGATGTGCTTTGTGCTATTGTAATTGCCAGTGATCCATTCTTGGGAGTGATGATGACAGAGAAACATGTCCCTCGATAGCTTCTTTGGAATGAAGTCATAAACCACCCTACCATCAGCTTTTATTGCTCACCACCATCTTCACTCATGTCGTGTCATACATCATAACACCTTACTAACACTTTCGACGTACTTTAGAAAAGGCCTTGAAATCATGAAATCACACCATCAAACAGGCCTGTAGGAATACGATCCCACTCCTTTCATAAAACGGGTCCTTGCACCAATAAATGTAACTATATTGAGCTTGCGGGCATAAGAGGTAGCACCGTCGTTAGCTACTCCCATAAGGCCCTTCTTCCATTCATGTCTATGCACCATTCATCGCGAATGCTTCACTTTACACTCCTTGTTCGAGCATCAACAATGTCGTTGGAAGAGTCATAATAACAACTGGAATATGTTCCCACAAAGCTCCAGCATGTCAGAAATCCACGTCATGAATGCGCCCACACCCAGTTTGCAAACGCCTCAGCTCTTTTGCCTATATAAGCAATGATACAATAGGCTTAATTTCAAATGCATTATGTGACTTGAATCCTCGCCACCCATCCACTCATCATTCCATCGAAATGTAATCATGAATTATTGCAGGGAAACGAAGTAGGTTGTTCATGTGGAGACAAATGCTACAGACTCTGCAATGTAGAGGTAAGAGTTAGTTATGTCACGAATAGTAGCAATAAGGGAACGACTACCCGCACCCTAGCACCCGCAAAGAGCAACAACATACTCGCTTCAACATAAAATAGTTTGGTGACCTAAAGATAGTGGGATGATGCTTGAAAACTTGAATCTGAGGTGGCTTCTTTTCTAATTTAGTACATTCTACCATTTCAATAGCTCAGCACTCCTGTGAATCTTGATACATGAATTGTCGCCACTGTTCAATGGTGCAATCGTCCTCTGCCACGCCGCTAATTTTTTTTTCCTTAACAAGAATCTTTGCAAAGGGAGATGCAAAGTGGGACATGTGGGTGGTGGTGGTAGGGTGATCATTAGAACGACTGCAATGTTAGCGGCCTTAGTGCCAAGAGATCCCGCAAAGAGGAGAATGGAAAACCACCCTATGTGCAGGTCGACATCAAAGCATGTAGAATTGATATTTCAGTTTATAATATAGTCGAAGTGCATTATTTTCCCTTTGGCTCGAGTATGAAGGATGATCAATTATTTCCTCGAAATGAGTAGATCGTGTGATAGATCATTCCCTTCAAATAAGACTCGACCATGCAATCACACATTAGCACGCATGACACTTTGCAATAACATTGAGAGAGTAGCATTTATTTAGCCTGATGGATGATTAATAAAGTATCCTAGATGTTGATGCTCGAATGCCCAGCGCGATGGTTCCGATGGGGACCGTCGAATTCAAGAGTAAGTTCCCAATTCTTGTTGCGAGTCTAAATTATGACACTCCTCTTAAAATGTGAACACTCTTGCCTATAGATTCTCTTGAAAACAATTCATACCACTTATGCTCATGAAAAGATAAAACCATGTGGGGAAAATTTGTGGGTATGTAGCGGGAGGACGCTGCAAAGATAATGGAAAGATAGGGGCAGAAGCCCACAAAGCAGGTCTTGCATAGGTGACCTCCATCGGTGCCAAGAGTGACATTTTCTGCAAAGCGACAAACACACCTCCTAAGTAAGAGTGCATAACCAAATCTTACCTTGCATGTTCAATCATCATAATTAACGACTTGCTTCATTTGCGAAATATGATTCTACTACCACCTTGTTACCAAGTAAACCCATGCGGGTTGGGCCTCTTGTGGGGAAATGGTGCTGCTACGCCATCACAGGGTTGCAAGGTGGAAAAATCCATTTTGCAGATGGCGGAGGAGAGGTTGACTCCTACAAATACCACAAATAAATACAAACACCGAATGAGCCAATAATTCCAATAGCCTTCGTGATCACCCCAAAATTGTTCGTGATGCTACTTGCATTTGTTTCTTATTTTTTCCATCAAGGAGGAAGCACAAAGGAATGGATCCTTGGCTGCATAGTGGTTTTTTTATTACTTTGAAAGGTAACAACCCTGCACGGTTAGTTTGAGCACAACAGATAAGCATTCTTGCATAGCTTGAGTTGTTGTGGGAACCAAGTGCATGAGCATCGTTGATGAATGCTAGTGAGCTTTCCTTGCTAAGGAGTGAACTTGTGAAGACGGAGCTCCAGCGGTAGCGAACCGCGTGAGCGGACCCGCCGATGGGAGTTGCTTCAATTTTTGTCTCTATGTGCCCCTCAAATTGATAGTGTTAGTGGGTTCCAAGTCCTCATAGTGGGAAAGCAGCGAGGCTTTACCATTATGGAACAGTGCGGTGGCTAACGGCGGCCCACACGGGCAGACCCACTAGCGTGCTCCAATTCCCCGGCTAGCAAACTTAAGATTTTCCCTTGGGAAAATGTTGCATGCAGGGTCCACATGTCGGGGTGACATGAGAGCTCAACACTTAAGAAATGGCAGTTGGGTCAAGGAAAGCTGCATGCAACGACCCACAAACATTTTGGACTTAGGAAATTTCCAAAGAGATAGGCTCAGTTCACTTATAGCGATGGCGAGGGTGAAGAAACTAACTGCGGAGGCTGCTATGCAGGTGAAATTCAAGGGTTGGGCATTGCTTAGCGGAAAAATGCAAGTAAAAATCTACAAAGGGTGACTCGCAGATGCGGGTCCGCGATGCTCGATGGACGTAGCAATAAAGGAAAATACGGAGCCCCCATGTGGGCAGACGTTAAGGCTTGGCTATAGATGAACAACAGAACGAAATGACGATCAACACAAGGAGGCCTACAAATTTTGGTCCACGAGGCCCAACAGACACCAGGGCAAGAAGCCAAGGGAAACCCATAGGACCAAGCTCGTAAAGGAAAATGACTTAGCAAGATAGAAGTGGGTGAATTTGGTCAAGGAGGTGATTGATCATTTTAAGACACATGACCAATTTGGGCTTAGGAACAAGGGCATGCAAAGCGAGGTAGGAGCAAAAATGACTCATTGGGAGCAACAAAGACCCGTCGAGAGAAAAAATGACCTGTCAGGAGCAGAAAGGAGGGTCCCTTCCTTTGGTGGGGCGTGTGTGAAAAACATGCACAACAAATGGTGACTCACTAGGGAAATGTTTCAGAGCATTTTGATGACAAACTGGAATCACGAACCTAGAATCTCTGGTTTTGACCTTCATGTTAGGAAAAAAAAATTGAACACTCGACCAAAGGATCCAAACCACTAGTCAACCCAACCTTCAACATACTAAAAATCCAAGTGTGTACATATGCATTAATTCTCATCCTTAAGCCACTATGGGAACCCAAGCTCTGTCAAGTTAAGCTACATAGTTTATTCTAGCTCCAAAAGCATCTGAGGCATTGCCTCGCTACCAGTCAGGCATCCATAGTCTCGAAAACATTGTCATTGTGATTCTCCTCTACTTCTACTTGGGAGTCCATAGCCCCGATAGAGTTATTCGGATCCTCCTAAAAGTTGAATTTTCTTTCTTTCTTTTTGTTTCTTTTGATTTTATTTTATCTTCTTTCTTTTCTATTTCAACCTACAAGCAATGAAGCTTGCACTTAGGGATGATAATGATAGTGGCGCTGAAGCAAAATTTTAGATTTTTCACTTATTAAAGTGTGAGATATGTAATATTTTAGAATACATCAAAATCAGACCAACCAATGACTTATCCCCTTTGAGTCGAATATCCAGGTCATTTCACACTAGCAGAAGACCCTCACCATCCACTCTAAAAACTTGATTAAATTTTGTCGAATAAATACTTAGAACAACCCCAAGCAATAAAATGATTTTTGTGTATGCAAACATGCTCGGCAGCAAGCAGAAGGGACCCCACACAACAAAACAAAAGTAAAGTGGAAGCAAGAAAAAGAAAATAGAAGTGGGAAAGCAAAAGCAAATAACAAGGAAACTACTCTAAAGCAAACTAATATATGGCAAACCAACTAACCTAACGAAAGCATAAAAGCATGACTATATACATGAAACCCACACTACCCAAAAACTACTATGTACAAAGATATTTACAAAGGCCCGCATTTAGGAAAGGAAAACTGACATTTATGCCCATTGGGTTCCGTAATGCATGCTTCAGTAGAAGGGAAATCATTACAGTTCTAAGCCATGCAAACTCATCCTTATATTCAAAAAAATGAAGTTCAATCTTGCAACATTCAAATTCAATAACACATTCAGGAAGAATCAACAATTGAGGTGATTCATTAAACCCATGGTCAATCCATAAACAAGTCTATCTCCCCTCATTCCTATAATCAAAATGATAAACACAACTATGATTATTCATAGGAGCAAGGAAAGACAAAACTCAGATGTTGCCATGCAAAGGTGGTAATGTTTGACAGTCGAGAGCGAGCACTGCATCGTTAGTCATTGCATTGGAAACCTCAGGTGGACGTAATGGATGGTGCGACATCCCTTTTGTGTTACAAATCTGCAGATCACCATCAAATTGATCAGGCAGTACACATTGTGAAGAAAAAAATTCAAATGCAAGGAACCTTGTACCTAATCTCGAGCTTGTATAAGGTTGGGAGAACGGGACAACAAACACCTCTTCCAAGCTACTAGTGGGACCCATAGCCTCCACTGGCTGTTCTTTGAGGAGATACACTTCATCTCATCAATCCTTCATAGTCCATGGATCCACTTGATTTTCATTCTCAAAAGGTAGCATGTTCTCCCATCTCACTTCCCTGGTGTTGATCTCAATTTGTTGTGTTGATCTCAATTTGTTTATGCTTCATGTTATAAAAACATGACATGGATGAATTTGTCCTGTCACAGTTCTCGAAATGTGTAGGAGGATTAGCAGTGGTCAAGGGAGAAAGAGTCCCAGTTGTAGCCTGTAGTTGATGGGTATTCCTTCTTTGTAGGAAGCCACCAAGACATCCTCACCTTGGTCCTCTTCTCCTTTCAACTCATGTAGCTCATCAATATGTTTACCTGTTTCCTCTTGTTCACTATCATTGTAGATGGAAAAGGAGTCCCTTTCCCAATCAAGGAGCTCTAATGTTTTTTTGTCTAAGGCTCAAGTAATATATCTTCATCACTGCCATCTTCTAAAATGTACTCTTCCTTAGTGTCAACATACTTCTGTACTATAGCTCCCAACGGAAAGAAGTTATCTATTGATGGAACCTCCCCAAAGGGACCAAAATCCCATATGTGATTTCATTCTAAAAATTCCTCATGGAGTTGATCATCAATCATGTATAAATTCTCTACAAGAGGGAAAGACTCATGGTGGTTGATGGGCAGCCTTCCCATTTGATTTTTTTCATCATTTGGAGGTTCAGGACTGTATCGTTCTTCTTCCATTATTGTCCCAATATTTTCTTGAGGGTTGCGTTCATCTAAGTTGTCATTTGGTTTTAGGTCGTGGACCTCTACTTCGATCCTGGCAGCAACTGCAGGAGGTGGTGTGATCGGTTGCTCCACTTGATCTTTAACTTGTTTGATGGCCTCTTGACATAGCTTGCATGTGAACTTCGAATGTGCAGCGTCATGGATCCTACACCAATCTTACAGTAATAAAACTTCCAAATCCACTTGGTATCTCAGTTGTGACCAATCACTTATGAGTCTTGACACAAGCTCATTATATCTTTCCACCTCCGGATCTTCATCGTCAATTGGGAAGGAAGTTTGATGGTAGACAACTGCAGCTTGTGGTTGTTCCCACTCCTCTAGATCTTCTTTTTCAAAGGTCTGATTTTCTTCATCCCTTGAGAATGGATCTTCGAATCCCATTTCACTTAAGCTTTCATCAATATTTTTTGTTGCCCTAAGGCTTTCAGTCTCATCCTTTTGACTTTCAACATCTATGTTGGCTATCCCAACACTTTCTTCTATAGAATATCTTGGTTCAGTTTCTATGTTCCCTCTAAATGTTGACTCCTCTCCTGCCTTAGTGGGTAACTCCTCTTCATTGATAGTTAGCTGCCCTAACTTGTTCATAGAGTTCTTATCTTGGGTAATGATGTTTACATATGATGGGAAAATAAATTCTAAATGTTGTGCATTATGGACCTTGCACCACTTGAACAACAAGAATTCCTCTTGTCTTAATCCATCCTTGCTACTCAAGTGCTCTTAGATCATCTCCTTGAAGGCCTTGGCTACCATGTTAACCAATTCTTCTTCTGGGTCTAGTAGAGCTAAGGGTTGGTATATTTCCCAAAAGGGAATTTCTCCTTGCAAAACCCTTTTAATTCTTCCCAAGAATGTCAAACATTCCAATTCATTATGCCTACGAGTGCCATGGATTCAACATTTTTCTGCTAATGAAAAATGTTGCAATTGCCTCCTCAATCTCCTATTTAGATCTTCTTGCAACTGAGTAATGTTGACTTGCAATTGCTACTCCATCTTGGCTTGAATGCTGCTTGTTTTCAAATTTAAATTTCTAGCATATGATGAGATCTTCCTATCTCATATTTTTACTTGAGAGTGCTTTCAATTTCCAGCTTCCAACTCTGTAGCCTTGAGCTCATCCATGCCCTCTTTCTAGCACCATTTCTTTTGATGGGTGTTTTTGCACCTTATCAACACAGAAAGCACACAGGTATACTACCTCTCTTGAAAGATAATTCCTACAAAAAAGTTGTATAAAATATCCTAAGGTCTCGCGGGTTTCAGGTCATGACAATGCTTGGATTATTTAAATTGGTTGATGTGATTTGCTGGTAATAATAGGGTGAACTTTATGGTTTACAAAGCATGGGAAGTTGGGTCTGCAAATGGAGTTTCAAAGTGTTGGAAGTGACTGAAAAATGGTTGCCCACTCAAAACAACAAGTTGAAACTCACCATGTTCATAAAATTTAGCTTTGTTATGATGCTTGGAATCCTACTCTAACAAGAGACCAAATGAAATAGAAAAAGGGAAAGGGTTGAGAAAGTTATTCTAAATCTAAGCTATGAATGAACAATAATCATGGAGGATACTACAATAGATAGACTCCCTTAAACTAAGCTTTGCTTGACCAAGAGAAACCTAGAGCTACACAAAACTAGTGC
Organism: Sequoia sempervirens; assembly: GCA_007258455.2. NCBI lineage: Eukaryota > Viridiplantae > Streptophyta > Pinopsida > Cupressales > Cupressaceae > Sequoia > Sequoia sempervirens. Next base: position 113,113 of record VDFB02123136.1, read on the forward strand.
AATCTCCTAAGGTCTGTAGATTTTTAGGTTGTGCATTCACTTCATGAACATACAATTGAACTAAGTTGCAGCAATGAAATAAACAAGCCCATACCAACTTTACACGACAGTTTGTCATCAACAAGTTCCAAAAGTATGGGCTAGAAGTCCATCAAATACCATAGCAGCAACCACCATTAAATACATTCAAGAAACTAACAATCTAAAACTATCGTGGAGGTTGAATCATGCATACATAATGAACAAACTCAAAGGAGACACCCAAAATACTGCAATGCTTCCTTTTATTGCTAAAAAATGCCTTTTACACCAATGCACCACCACCTACAAATGAGGAGCAAGCCCCTATTTATAGTTTTCCAAAAGGAGAATGAATGCCTAGGATTTAATTACATTGAGTGGTCCAGATTCAATACAAGTTAGGGTTTCACCTACCCCCAAATTTATGACAATATAAAATATAGTTTTTTTCTTTTTCCTATTTTGTCATCTAGTGACCCTAACACTGTAGCAGTTTTGTCTTGTAGCGACTGCCTTCTCTATTGTAGCTGAAAACTATTAAAAGTTTCCTTATGTCTGAAATGTTTGTAGCATCCTTTACCCGATCAATTGAATCTTCTTTCATATTTGTGCCACCAAAAAAAGTAGACATGTTGCTCATAATCCTGGTGAACAACTGCTAGCATATCACAATCATTTGATGAAAGATAAAACAACTCCTATTTCTATCTTTGGCAGAAAGCTCTCTGATTTCTTGGAATTGACCTCCTTGGCATGCATTTATGTTTCGAGCAGTCCCCTTTGACAAGTTGATCATTTCCTTCGCATGCATCGCTCTAGCAATCTTTAACATGCATCATTTGTGAATTAAAATCCTCTCCCTGGTATGATTTCGTATGTGGTACTTAATAAGATATCCTCTCCAAATAGCAAATGCACTTCATGTTATCTTTTTCATATCTCCTCCTAAGAGTATCCTTCTTTTAGTAAGCATTTGCAGGTGGATGCGCCTTCCCTTTTGATGATTTGGACCCATTTAATCCCCCTTGGGAATTGACCTACACACCATAAAAGAGAAAATTAAATCACTAATGTTCAAAATTCAAATCATGGAAACCCCAAATCTTCATTATGGGTAGATGAATAATATATAGTATCCCATTACCCTAAATGACGTTATTTAAAAGGGAGCTTCAAATTGCCATTTAATGAAAGTGATAATATTATTCGTGAAGCTTTACTTTCTTTTAAGTCACCTTCAAATCATTGAAGGAACTCTATCTATCCATACTCCATTTATTAAATGTTAATGCACACATGAAGTGAAAGGTTAGGATAGCAATAGCTATAATGCTACTTAGAAGCTTTGAATGCTTTGGGGTATATAGTAATATTATTTCCCCTTACATCCTATCTAGGATGCTCAGACCCTTCTCCCGATTGCCACCATAAATGAAACTTCCATCAATCCATTTATCTTGAATCAAAAGCATGTGGGAACCATGCATGCCCGAGCTATTTGTGGATCGTGTGTGTGGTCATGCCACCCACAGAAGCCGCATAGGCTAGTACCGAAAGAGAAACAACACTGTCTAATGGGAAACCCACACTATGGCCTTCGCTCCTGAAAATACAGAAGCATATCCCCAACATTTATCATCATATTCAAACTTCTTCGGGCTCACAAGGGGGCTCCCAGTCAACCTTTTGATGTGTTTATCATCTTGGGGCCCATGCTTCTTCCAATGAGTCCAAAATATTTTTAATGGAGATCATTGCCATTCCAATTTTAATGCACATGAGACCTTGAAATTCGATCATTTTCTAGACTTACATAGTGTTCCATTAGGGCTACACCATGACCATCATTGCCTTGCCAACCCTTAATAGCACCATCCTTCTTCAAGTCGGCCTACTATGCAGATTCCACTAAAATCTTACATCGAGACAAAAAATGGTGAATAATGAAACATGGACGCCTTCCCTTTATCAAGTGTCATGCAGAAGTGGGGCTGCAGGTGCTCATAGCAACAACAGAAAAGATCGATGACCTACGAGGATGCAGAACCTACACCGATCAACGACCAATTTCCAAAATCTTCTTGTGGCTCTCATTGTATTGCCAAGCTTGCATAGGTATGCTTCTAACGTTCATTGCCACTTAATAGAATATTGGCCTTGTAGGGAAACAATATAGGTTGTTTGTGTGAATAAAAATTTTGCGGACTTCGTAATGCGGAGGTCCGAGTTAGTTGTGCCGCAAATAGTGTAATAAGGGAACGAATACCCACACCCTAGCGCCCACAAAGAGCAACATCATACTTGCTTCAACATAAAACAACTTGGTGACCTGAAGACAATGGGATGATGCCTAAAAACTTGAATCTGAGGTGGCTTCTTTCCTAATTCAATTTATTCTACCATTTCAATAGCTCATTGCTCCCGTTAATCTTGATACATGAATCGTCGCCACTGTTCAATGGTGTGATCATCCTCTTCCACACCATTAATTTCATTTTCCATGACAAGAATCTCCGCAAGGGGAGATGTCGAGTGGGACGTGTGAGCAGTAATGGTAGGATGGCCATTAGAACAACTGCCATGTTAGCGGCCTTAGTGCCAAGAGATCCCGCAAAGAGGAGAATGGAAAACCACCCTGTGCACAGGTTGACATCAAAGCATGTAGACTTCATATTTCAGTTTATAATATAGCCAAACTACATTATTTTCCCTTTGGCACAAGTATGAGGGACGATCGATTATTTCCTTGAAATAAGTAGACTGTGTGACAGATCATTCCCTCTGAATAAGACTCGACCGTGCGATCACACACTGGCGCATGTGACACTTTGCAATAATGTTTAGAGAGTAGCATTCATTTAGCCTTAACCTTGATGGATGATTACTAAAGTATCCTAGATTTTGATGCTCGAATGCCCAACACGATGGTTTAGATGGGGACTATCGAATTCAAGAGTAAGTTCCCTATTCGTGTTGTGAGCCTAAATTATGACACTCCTCTTAAAATGCAAACAATCTTTCCTCTAGATTCTCTTGAAAGAAATTTATACCACTTATGCCCATGGAAAGATAAAACCATGCGGAAAAAATCTATGGGTATGCAGTAGGAGGACGCTGTAGAGATAATGGCAATATAGGGCAGAAGCCCGCAAAGCGAGTCCTGCACAGGTGATCTCCATCGGTGCTAAGAGTGACATTGTCTGCAAAGTGACAAACATGCCTCCTAAGTATGAGTGCATAACCAAATCTTACCTTGCATGCTCAATCATCATAATTAACAACCACTTGTTTCAATTGTGGAATATGATTCTGAAGGCAAATAATGGTGATCTGCTGATCACAAAACAAACAATATGTAAAAGCCCCAAATTGCCTTAGAGAAGAAGAGGCAGGGCATCAATATATAGAGTTCCAGATTTACAAAGGAGTTATGGCACACAACCACAATGACCAATAACTCAACCATAATACTAAATGCAAAACAACAAAGTCAAGAAAAGCAACTACAATGTTTAATGAGCCCAATGGGCATTACAAATATGTCAAGAAAGGCTGCAGCACATGTTGTAGACTAATATGTGCTGATAAATGCTGTCATTCTCCCCCATAATGACCATTGGGAAGAACATGAAGTAGATCTCTAAGTTGCTGGAACCTTTCACGAGCTAGAGACTTCGTGAAAATATCTGCTAGCTGATCTTCTATACTACAGTACACGATCTCAATCAATCCCTGTTGAACCAACTCTCTGATGTAGTGGTGTTGAATCTCAATATGTTTGGTCCTGCTATGAAACACTGGATTCTTAGTCATTTGTATAGCACTCTTGTTGTCACAATACAACAAGGTAGTTCCAGTTTGTATCTGGTGCAAATCCTCCAATAGTCGTCTCAACCACACTGTTTGGCATGCTGCTGATGTTGCAGCTTTATACTCGGCCTCTGCTGTAGAAAGTGAGACAGTTGGTTGTTTCTTGGACTTCCAAGAGAAAACTGCAGAACCAAGACTAAAAGTATAACCAGAAGTAGACTTTCGGTCATATGTGGAGCCTGCCCAATCTGAATCTGTATAACCAACCAACTTGCTATCCTTTGAAGATTGAAATTTGAGTCCATAACTCAATGTCCCTTTGACATATCTAAGAATCCTCTTAGCTGCATTCCAATGTGTTTGCTTAGGTTCTGACATGAACCTAGATACCAAGCTCACTGCATAAGTGATATCTGGTCGAGTAGTAGTTAAGTAGATCAAACTACCAATCAACTGTCTATATAGAGTAGGGTCCACTAGATCTGACACATCTAAGCTAGACAATTTAAGTCCAACTTCAATAGGTGTTGCAACTGGTTTGCAACTATTCATCTGAAATTTCTGTAGGATGTCTGAAGCATATTTTTTCTGAGACATGAATATGTCATCTTTGTTTTGCCATACTTCTATACCAAGAAAATAGTGCATCTGTCCCAAATCTGTCATCTCAAATTCAGCAACCATAGCCGCTCTAAACTGTACAAATAAAGTTGGATTGTTCCCAGTGTAGATAAGATCATCAACATAGAGAACTAAGATAAAAATATCCTTATCTGAGCTCCTAATATAAAGGTTTGGATCTGATTGACTTCTTAAGAAACCTTTCTGCTGTAGGTATGAGTCTATCCTTGAATACCATGCTCTTGGTGCTTGCTTAAGACCATACAAGGCCTTCTTTAATCTGTAAACATAATGTAATTTAGAGGGTATTTCAAAACCTCTAGGTTGAGAAACATACACTTCCTCATCAATATATCCATTCAAAAAAGCACTCTTTACATCCATTTGATAAACTATCCAACTCTGCTGAGCTGCCAAAGCCAAAACCAATTTGATAGTATCCATGCGTGCTACAGGCGCAAATGTTTCAGTGTAATCAATACCTTCCTGTTGAGTGTATCCTTTGGCTACCAATCTAGCCTTATGCTTATCAATGCTTCCATCAGATTTATACTTAGTTTTATACACCCATCTTGTACCAACAATTTCCTTACCAGGAGGTAGCTGAACCAAATCCCATGTGTCGTTCCTTTCAATTGTTTCTATCTCACTATGCATTGCTCCAACCCACTCTTCTTTTTCTTGAGCTTGTTCAAATGTTTTTGGTTCATTACTTTCCATGATTTGAGTCATCAAAGCATAATTCACTTTTGCTTGTGATCTTGTTGTCATTTTCTCAAATTTTGAATCTAACATAAGAGTTGATGGATGATTCTTTTCTGTCCTTCTTTGATATTTTTGATACCTTCTTGCTCCTGTACTAGAAGACTCAGGTTCATTTTCTTCTTCTTCTCTTTCTTCAACTTCATCAATCATTATCTCTTTTCCCTTTGTTTCATTTTCCTTGCTATATTCTGCTACTTCATTGAATACCACATCTCTACTTATAACAAGCTTCTTTCCTATTGGGTCATACAATCTATATGCTTTATTTTTAGATCCATACCCAATAAAAATACATTTTAGGCCTTTATCATCTAACTTAGACCTTTTTTCTTTTGGTATGTGTGCATAAGCAACACAACCAAATACTCTCAAGTGATCAACACTTGGCTTAATCCCAGACCATGCTTGTTCAGGAGTCATTCCTTTAACTGCTTTTGTAGGACTTCTATTTAGAAGATACACTGTTGTACATACTGCTTCTGCCCAAAACATTTTATCTAAATTCTTCTCTTTCATCATACTCCTTGCCATTTCAACAATGGTTCTATTCTTCCTTTCAGCAACTCCATTTTGTTGTGGAGTGTAGGAAGTAGTGAACTCTCTCTTGATTCCATGATTTTTGCAAAAATCTAGAAACTGATTTGATTTGTATTCACCTCCATTGTCCGACCTTATCACTTTGATGTACTTACCACTTTGTTTCTCAACCAACTTCTTGAATTCTACAAATTTTTCAAACACTTCTGATTTTGAAACTAAACAATATACCCAAGTTTTTCTTGAGTAATCATCAATGAAGGTTAGAAAATACTTAGATTTATTCAAAGAAGGTGTTTCCATAGGACCACACAAATCCGTATGGATTATCTCAAGATGCTTCTTAGCTCTACTGGATTTACCAATTGGAAAGCTAACTCTGTGTTGTTTGCCGACAACACATTCTTCACACACTTCTTTTGTATTTTCAATGAAAGGTAGACCTTCAACCATTTTGAATCTCTTGAGTAAGATTAACCCACTAAAACTGAGGTGACCATATCTTTGGTGCCAAATTTTACTTTCATTCATTTCACTAGACCTTAATGCTTGGTTTCCATGAGTGAAATGAAGAGGAAACATCCTATCACCTGTCATCCTTGCTCTTGCAACAACTGCATTCCTTTTTAACTTGTCTCTTATTATGCACTCATTCTTATCAAAAGTCACTTGATAATTTTGTTCTAGCATTTGTCCAACAGACAACAAATTCTTTTTTAGTGCCGGAACCAATAGTGTTTCATTAATATGTTTAACTTCACCATATTCTGTTGTAACTGCAATTGTACCTTTTCCTTTGCTTCCATGAGATTGATTATCTCCTAGTACTACTGTACTTTGATGTTTCTCATCCAAATTAACAAATAAATGCTCATTAGATGTCATATGTGAAGAACATCCAGAATCAATATACCAAACATTATTTTCATTGGCATTTGCATTAAAGCAAGACATAAACAAATTTTGTTTATTTTCAACAATACTATGAGCATTTCTTTTTTCTGTTTCACCTTGTTTACTCCAACAGTCTGATGCATAGTGTCCAAACTTGTTGCAATGAAAGCATTGGAAATTCTTTTTATCATAGTCTCCCCCATTGTTTCTACCTCTTCCTCTTCCAGTACCTCTGAAGTTGCTACTTCTTCCTCTAAAATTATTACCTCTTCCTCTAAAATTACTGGATTCACCTTTGTATTCATTCTTATTTTGATTCCTAAAAAATGTGTTTCTTTTTCCTCTTATGCTTGCTTTAGAGGAAAATGCTTGCTCTAAGCTTTTTTCATTACTTTTCATTCTTTCTTCAGCAGTTAATAAAATTCCACTTAGATCATCTATTTGCATAGTTGTGAGATCTTTGGAAATCTCAATTGTAGAAACCACACCATCAAATTTAGAAATTAAACTCCTTAGAATTTTCTCAATGACATGCTTGTCATCTACATCTTCCCCTAAAACTTTCATTTGACTTACTAGACCTTCTACCTTTGTTAGAAATTCATTCACAGATTCACTAGTAGTCATCTTTACGTTCTCAAAATTTTTCCTCATTGTCTGTAATTTTGCAGTTTGTGCACCTTGATATGCATTATTCAATATTTTCCATGCTTGCTGAGAATGAATAGCACCACTTATCCTAGGAAAGATTGCTTGATTAATTGCACCTTGAATCAGAAATAGGGCTTCATTATCCTTCTTTATACTTGCTTTGTATTCTCTTTTTTGTTGATCATTTAATGCATTAAATGCAGTTGTATCTAGTTCTACATACCCTACTTGTACAATTTCCCACAAATCTTTAGATTTGAGTAAGGTTTGCATCCTAGTACACCAATATGTAAAGTTATCTCCTTCAAATACAGGAATTAGCATGTTAGACATAACATTTCCTGCCATGTTTGCCATAAAAATGTGCACAATGAATCAATAACTCAACACAAAAAACCTAGAGAGATCTCTGCAAATGGATACTCTCCTTGTCCTTTCAAATAGGACCCACACACAAAAAGATTTTTATATTGTATTGATTTTACCAGATTAAGTGTCGGTTGCAACCGATAATGCACTTAATTACACAATATTCATTTTACAAAAAAAAAAAATGATTTTCTTTTACCCTTTACATTCAAAAATCAAATTTCACAAATTTAAATATATATATATATATTTAAAAAGTGAAAAGATTTTCACCTAAACTTATCAAAAGTTTCACCTTAAAACTTAATTCATGTGATACTTAAAAAAGGTTTTACGTGCACTTAAAACTTAAAAAGGTAACTTTTTTAATACTCCAAATACTCTAAAAATTAGAGCCTTGCGTGGAATATAAAGCAAAGCAGATCTCACACAGAACTTGCACTACACGCCTCTTCAACACAGCAATTTCTTTTTTTTTAACTTTCAAAACAGTCGCCTCCTTGCAGCTGGAATCAACGACTCTATCCACAATTTGGGTGCCTCCTCACAACCTGCAGGCAACACAAAAACAGCAAAACACAAACACAGCGGCTTCCTTTGACTGTGATTTTCAATCAGCACTTTCTGAACTTCAGTCCAGCGAACTACAGCTAATGACTTCAACTCCAACACAGATAATCTGCACTCCGATCTCTTCTGGATCTCCTGCAATGACTGGTGGATTTCTTTGAGCTGGCTCTGATACCAGATGAAGGCAAATAATGGTGATCTGCTGATCACAAAACAAACAATATGTAAAAGCCCCAAATTGCCTTAGAGAAGAAGAGGCAGGGCATCAATATATAGAGTTCCAGATTTACAAAGGAGTTATGGCACACAACCACAATGACCAATAACTCAACCATAATACTAAATGCAAAACAACAAAGTCAAGAAAAGCAACTACAATGTTTAATGAGCCCAATGGGCATTACAAATATGTCAAGAAAGGCTGCAGCACATGTTGTAGACTAATATGTGCTGATAAATGCTGTCAGATTCTACTGCCACCTTGTTATCAAGTAAACCTGTGTGGGGTGGGCCTCTTGCAAGGAAATGGTGCTGCTAGGCCGTCATGGGGTCACAAGGTGGAAAAATCCATTTTGCAGATGGTGGAGGAAAGGTTGACTCCCACAAATTCAACCAATGAATACAAACATTGAATGAACCATGAATCTGTAGCCTTCGTGAGCACCCCAGAATTGCTTGTGATGTTGCTTGCATTAGTTTCTTATTTTTTCCATTGAGGAGGAAGCACAAAGGAATGGATCCTTGGCCACGCCATGGTTTGTTTTATTACTTTCGAAGGTAATGGCCCTACACGGTTAGTTTGAGCACATCGGATAAGCATTCCCACATAGCTTGAGTTGTTGCAAGAATCGAGTGCATGAGCGTCGTTGATGAATGGTGGTGAGTTTTCATTGCTAAGGAGCGAATTTGTGAAAATAGAGGTCTAGCGGTAACCACTAGTCCACAAACAACAATATATGACTAAATAAACTACTAAACATTGCATATAAATGACTAACTTTAGTCACGTGACTATTAGTGGTTTATTTGTAGTCATTTATAACACCACTAAATTTATGACTAAACAATTTTAGTCATTTATTTAGTCATTGATTTTAGTCATTAATTTGGTCATTGATTTGGTCATTGATTTAGTCATATTTTTTAGTCATTAATTTTAATCACGTGACTATTTTAGTGGTTTATTTGTAGTCATTTATAACACCACTAAATTTATGACTAAACTATTTGAGTCATTTATTTAGTCATTGATTTAGTCATTGATTTAGTCGTTAATTTAGTCATTTATTTAGTCATTAATTTAGTCATTGATTGTTGTTAACTGGTCATTTATTTAGTCACGGTAGTCATTTATTTAGTCATATATTTAGTCATTAATTTAGTCATTACTTTAGTCATTACTTTAGTCATTAATTTATTCATATATTTAGTCATTAATTTAGTCATTTTTATTTACTGGTTTCTATTAATTGGTAGTAAATATAGTCATGAAATGAATAATTTATTAGGTACCATAAATTTTATAATGCAAAACTAACATAATATTAAACTTGAACTAAAACATAAAAGCAAATAAAAAATTACATATACAAACAAGCTACAACATGCTAGAATTAAAAGATTGATTCAACATCATGATAAATAAAGGTAATGTGCAATAAAAAATTTAATGTATATATATATCAAGTTACAAGATGTCAAAGTTGTCTAAGAGTATATATGTAAATATAATAAAAAAATGTCAAAGTTGTCTAAGAGGTTCCAACTCTTTCAAATACACCATGATAATTAAGATCCCTAAACAACACATTCAAAATACTGCATAAAGCAATGAGCCAAGATGTCTAACATTAATTAACTAGTACATGATAAACATGTTCAACTATGTCATTTTCTACAAATATTTTAGTGGTCATCGTGTGAAAGTTCCCTCTTTCTCTTTCAGACGAACAACTCCATCTATTTTGTCTTCAAGTTGACTCCCTAACTTTATCCCCTTCTTTGAGTTTATCAATACATTTCTACAAAAAAGAAAAAAAAATAACACATTATATTACATAGGTAATGATTACCCTTGTTTGCATAATAAAACAACCATTACTTACATAAATAGTACTTGCATGTGTGTGTTAAAATAATTGCAAAAGAGAAATTTCAAGAATAATTGCAATGATCAATATAATTTACTAAAAACCCATTACAATGTTACTATTAGCTTCATGCTAATTAGATACAAAAACCACAAATATAAACACTACATTACCATGCACACAATATGAGAGCACTACTAGCATAACCCCATGCATTCAAATATACAAAAAAAATTGGATTTAAAAATAAACGTAAAAAATTGTAGAACAAGAGATAAAAACTATTTTTTTTGAAATTGAAAGGCATTTCCATAGCCTAGAGATATAAAGAGCAAATAAAATAAAGAGATTAACTAATGAATTGTAAAAACTAGATTTACGTAGTTTATATTCATATCTTTGATTACATTGCATTGCACACCTTTCAAACTCAAAACATTACTTCACATTGCATAACTAATAACTAGATGTTGATAGATGACAAAATTTCAATTACAATAATATACTTTTTACAAAGTCAACCTAAGTAGTTATGCAATTACTTCACATTGCATAACTAATAACTAGGCGCAGTTTCCAATTGCATTTGCTTGTCATGGAATTCTATGAGACCACATTTCTTTGAGGCATTTTTTCAAACAGTTCATTGCCTTGTCTAAGCTACCACATTTTCCATACATGTCTACCAAAGCATTTTGTCAAATAGTTCACTACCTTGGAAAAAATATATCAAAAGCATAATAGTAAGCATGAGACCATAATAGTATGAGGCTCCATAAATCTTTCCCCATCCCTAAATAAAAATTAGCACTATTGGCCTAACAATGCCTCATTAGTGGAACCCCCATTATAGCCTCGCCGATGGCCCAATGAAAGTAGCTCACAACCTAGTATCAATGTAACAATAACCTAGTTATGTACAACGATGAATGATTAGTGCATTCAATGCAACTAATTCTAGGAAGAGGATTTAGCCATCTCATGCACAAGTACAAAACTAATTTGGACATTTATTTTCTCATAATGGCTTGGGGCTTAGATTTGGAAGAGCCAATTGAAATTGTGAAAAAGGTCATGAAGACACTAGTGCATAAGGATTATCTGAACAACTTGGACTCACTATTGGAATGGACGATTCTGGGAGTTGGGATGGATATTGGTGAGGGAATTGAAAGCGAAGAGGATGAAGAAACTTTCAAATACGTACCCTTTGTGAAATGGCCAGAAGGAAAATGTAAAGCCAGATGGAGAGAGGGAGCAACACGTGGGTGGGAGGCTCTAAAATTGATTGTGGAATTAATAAAGGTTGAGGTAGTGGTAAAGAAGGAAAAGGCTAAAGCGAAGCAGCTGAAGTTGGAGCAGTGACCTCAGAGGAAGAGGAAGAATAATGGGACCTCTATGGAAACTATGGCGAGTAGCTCGTCTGTAGCTCTATAGTTAACATAATCCTCTACCATGAATTTGAGTTTTTTGGCTGTTTGTAGTTAGTTTTTGGTGGTTTTACAAAACTGTGGGCAACGAAAAGGAGTTTTTGGTTTGTAGGGTAGTTAGTAGTTATTCGTAAAAGACAATGAATGTAATTTTTAGTGAAAATTTTGATTCTGAAATAGTTGTTAAGTATTGGCAGTGAAGTCACTGTAGATAAATGTGAATTTTGAAAACAATGAATATATAAACTCTCTAGCCATACAACTATAATATCAAAAAATATTGTAAATAAGGAAATTAATAGTTTGAATGCAAGTAATTTATGTCAATTTTCAAACATTAATATTCTCCAGTTGTCACCTAAACCTGATTTAATAAGTAATAAGCACTTATTGGTAATCATGCCTGCCCACCCAAGTGGCTCATATAGGTAAGAATAACCTCCCACTCCTGCAATAATTTTTACATGTTCATTGTTAGTATGTAAAAATAAATTTGGAAAGAAGAGAGTTGCAAAGATAGAATAGAATGAAGACTCTAAAGAAGCTATTTTCACATTGTACCTTTCTGACAATCCAACATGACACTGAAGCTTAGTGCTTTATTTTTGTTCAACACAAAAACAAGAACTGGTCCGTGGGATAAAACACTGAAATCAATTTGTTTTTCAAAATAAGTTAGTATACTCAAATGTGAAAGGAGCTGAAAGCATAATCAAAGAAATGTGTTAAAAGGGCGCCTCCATTTATGTGCAGTGCAGCTGGAAATTTCCTAAATTTTGAAGTTCAATATTGAAATTTTATTTAAAATTGAAATATAAATGTCCTTAGTTGATCAAAATTAACTAGTAGATAAAGCTAACTAGTTCAAGGTATTCACTATCATGTTTACACATTCCCTAAGTATCTACTAAACCAATAAATCTTGCGTAGAATTTATATATTTCTAATTTGAAGATCATATTTACAATCATGGAGAGTTACATGAGGTATAGGTAAGGTCTCTAGATGATATATAATTGGTGCAAATCTAAGGTCTTAAGTTGTCCTACCCAATAATCTTTATTCCAATCTTTAAATGACATAAAAGATTGAGGCTTATCCTTTTTTGTTCTCAAATTCTCAATCAAACCATCTTAACCATATCATACTAAAAGTATGTTGTCAGGACCAAAAAATGTAAGTTTTGAGAGTCCCACTCAATCTCAAGGCCAAAAGCGTAACATCTGGTTTAAAATAGGTATAGACCAAAATCTTCAAATAGTACAGTGATATCTTCAACAAAACCCTAAGTACTTAAATACTTCCATGGTTTTTTGTTGATGTAATTAAATTATCACAGATGATCAAAAAGGTCAAAGGGCCTTCATTTTTCTTGTAAGTTGTAAGCCCTAAAAACAAGTCAGACAGTCATCAAGGTAAATACATGACTGGAACATGGGTGAGGTAATGGTCATCAAGGTGATTACATGACTAGAACAAGTGTGAGGTAACAGAAGGAACAAGTGTGAGGTAACAAAAGGCATTATACCTCTGTCCTCATCACCCAAATCAAGATTTGAGGCAAGTGGAGGAATGTAGCCTACTCACTGCTTCTCCACAACAAACTTTAATCTATACTTTATTTATAAATCTTCTAAAAAATAATGTCATATGGCCACCAAAATAATTTCAACTATCACAGTTATATGATTTTCATCAACACCATCTCATCACAAAATGATCAATTATAATTTAATCTTGATTGAGGAAATACATACCCGATACATCCTCTTCAATACAAGGAAGGTGAGCTTAGTCACTTGTTCAAGCCAAAAAGTACTCCACAACCTCTCTCCTCCTAGAAAGTAACACCCCTTGAGTTCTCTCAATGGACCCTTCTTCCCATAAAGCTTCAATATGATGGAAATTTTTTGATGCAAAGAAATTTGGATTTCAACAAATCATCACAAAATAAGTTGATTCAAACAACCAACTAATTCTCAAAACTCTTCCAAATAACTCCTTTGCAAAAACTCTTCAACTCATCTAGTAGGATTGCAGACCCAGATTTTTGACTTTATCTCACAATGAACCACTCAACAATCAATCAACAATTTTTAGATGGACAAACTCTCATCTAACCTCTATAACTAAAAACCCTCACTTTACACTAGCTTGGGGTAGAGTTTATTGAAAAATGACATTACCAACCTCTCATAGCTCTGCTACCGCCTCCAACACTCTTCATTATGCCTGCACATGCTTACAATATGAATTGGTCAATGATGACCTTATTAATGACTTCTAGACTCAAAACTCAAATTGACCTAAGACCTCCATGAATCAACATTTCAAAAATACCTCGATGCTCTTGCACCAGTTTTTAAATGTTTAATTCAAGAATAAATAGAGCTTTTCAAATATACAAGTCAAAATCAAATACATTTTTACATTTATGTATTGGTATTGCAAACTCTTTTATGAAGGCCCGTACTAGGGTTTTCCTAATTGGTGCCTCTAGATTCCATGTTAGAATCTTACAAGACTTAAATAGTGTACATACCAACCTCCACTTTACTGTCACAATGACCTTTGTTATTGTTTTCCCCCTCAATCCATCACAGTACCATTGCCAGGAGTCACCCAGAGGTCTCTAGAAGATGATAAGGTGTAATCAGCAAGAGGGGTGTATACCTCTATCCCAACCACAAAGGTTTTATGTTGTATGGTAAAACCCCACCTTGAAACCCCAAACCATATAAACTCAGTGCTCCACGGGGACCTGTCCCCTACCTTGGTACCCATGTCCCCATCCCAAAAAAAATTCAGGGACTTGGGGGACCCGGAAACTTCCCCCTGCCTTTGCATTTTATAGTGACACAAACTTCAGCTCCAATTTTGATACAGACCTACTAGTTGCATCTGTTGATTAGGGACAACCATATATTTTCTATGTTTTTGTCATTCTATAGTTGAAACTTGAAGCCTTTGGGCATTTTGTTATAATTCTTATTTAATATGTATGCACATTGACAATAAAAGAATTTGAATTTTGTTACTTTGTTTGTCAATTCTTATGTGAAATCTCAATTCAATTCTAATGTTATGTATTAATCTTCTACAATGCCTATGATGAATGCTTTATCAATGTTCTGATATGAATATTTGAAATTTCTCTATATTTTTAAAAATTAACCTATTTTTTATAGCCATCCCCTAAAAAATGACCCAAAAGTACCCCCGTACCAAAAACACGTCCCACCATCCCCTGTCGTCTTCATCCTCAAAATTTGGGGGACCATAGTATAAACTTGATTTTATGAAAAAAGAGATTCAGGCACACAGGAAAATCTGACTCTACAACATTGAAAACACCAAATAACAACAACTATAGGAAAAACTAGCTTAAGTAGACAATATATGCAAGATGCGGAATCGTAGAAAAAACACCTAAATTGTTTGACAAAATTCCTCAAAGAGATGTCATCTCATGGAATGAAATGATTGATTGCAGAATGTGCACAAAATGGATTTTGCAAGGAACCCTCAAAATCTTTGAATTAATGAGGCACTCTGGAACACATCTTAACATTGTAAGCTTTGCTTGGGTTCTAGGTGCATGCAATCATGCAGGTTTAGTGGATGAGGGCTGCACATACTTCACACGTCAGTAACCCTTATTGCATTACAATTTGCATATATCTAGTTGATCATTAGGTGTGCATGGTTGATCAACCATTCATATTTTTAGTTGGATCCTAAAAATGTTGCAACTTATGTTCTTCTCTAAAACATTTGTACAAGGTTCAAATAGTAAAGAGATTGATGAAAGATAGAGGAATTAAAAAGATACCTAGATGTTATAGTTGGATATTCTCTGGTAGACAATATATGCAAGATGTGGAATCGTAGACAAAAAACTTGAATTGTTTGATAGAATTCCTCAAAGATATGTCATCTCATGGAATGAAATGATTGATTGCAGAATGTGTACAAAATGGATTTTGCAAGGAACCTCTCAAAATCTTTGAATTAATGAAGCACTCTGGAACACATCCTAACAGTGTAAGCTTTTCTTGGGTTCTAGGTGCATGCAGTCATGCAGGTTTAGTGGATGAGGGCTGCACATACTTCACATGTCAGTAACCCTTATTGCATTACAATTTACATATATAGTTGATCATTAGGTGTGCATGGTTGATCAACCATTCATATTTTAGTTGGATCCTAAAAATGCTGCAACTTATGTTCTCTAAAACATCTGTATGAGGTTCAAATAGTAAAGAAATTGATGAAAGATAGAGGAATTAAAAATATACCTAGATTTTATAGTTGGATATGCTCTGGTAGACAATATATGCAAGATGTGGAATCGTAGACAAAACACCTGAATTTTTTGACAGAATGCCTCAAAGAGATGTCATCTCATGGAATGAAATGATTGATTGCAGAATGTGCACAAAATGGATTTTGCAAGGAACCTCTCAAAATCTTTGCCCAAATTTGAAGATCTCTAATGTTTAAGGCACGTTTTTCCCAAAACAGCCTGACACATTTTTTCCCATCCCCTATTGTTCTTTATCACCATTTTGCTTCAATTTCCTAGCTCTAAACCAAATCATGATGATCAGAAAAGCAATCCCAATCTTCTAAGTACACTTGTCTTCATGTTGGGTTGTTTTGAACAAGATTTGATTGAGTTTGAAACACCCATTCAGCTCTATTTGGTTCCAAACAAAATTTTCCATATCATCTGAAACAAAATCCCTGAACTCCATCTGCTTCATTCTGATAGAAATGGCTAGAATACCTCACACACCAAGGGTTCTATCAGTCGAATGTGTCTTCTGGTTCTAGCAATGTGTCGATGGTTTTATTTTTTCATTGGCATGAGGATCTTCTATGGGTAGGACGAGGTCTCATGTTCCTGCGATGGTCTGATGGGGATGTCGTTGGTGGAATGGTTCTATTTTTTGATCGGCGTGAGGATCTTCTATCGGCGGGACGATGTCTCTTGTTCCCACGATGGTTCGATGGGGATGTCATTAGTGGAACGGATATGTTTTTCATCGGCGAGAGGATCTTCTATCAACAGGACGAGGTCTCCTATTCTCACAATGGTTTGATGGGGATGTCGCACCCTCATCCCACTGATAGAAGATCCTCACGGTGATGAAAAAACATAACCGTTGACGCATCGCTGGAACCAGAAGACACGTCCGGCTAATAGATCGATAAGGTGGGGGAAATCAGTTCCATTTTCTATAATGTGGTAAGAGTCATATAGGTAAATGCTATGTCAGGCTAGGGAACTCTTATTGGAGGTTCTAAATGATTTTCCTCTTTTTTATAAGACTGTGTTGGCAGTGCCAACTAAATCACAGTTTTTTGGTGGGGTTCCAAACCCAGACAATGAGGTGCAGTTGTGGAAATCTCATAGAGAGAAACTACAAGCTACCATGATGATTTTTCCCAGTGAATTTATATCAAAGTCTTGCTTAGCATGGCTTAAGACATGTGTAGATGATATTCTCTTTGCAGATAGGCTTGGGGGAAAGTATTTGCTTGATCTTGTGGAAAGTGGTAAGGAACTTGCAGAGAATGAGACATTGATCAAATAAACATTGGATAGTCTAGATGCATTTGAAGGGAGATTGGAGTGGCTAAAAATGGTTTTTGGTTCAAATGTTGAGTTTCCATGCCAATGCATGTGTGAGATTGTTTTGAAGCACTCAAAGAGTCTGTGGGATGAACTTTTTGAAATCATGTTTGTTAGTAGGATCAAACAAATAATAGCTAATGGATTTGCAAATATGCGTGAGAGAGTTAAGGTTGGTAAATTCCTTGAAGCCATAGTTACATCTCTGACAAGTTACAAAGATGTTGAAACCCATTTGCACAAATTAACTACTAGTGAGGGTTGGCTTGTCAAGAGAGGGGACCTAAAAAGTGTCAATTTACCTGGGTTAAGTTTTAGATTTATGATGACAATGATGAAGACTGGTTTGGTCGCCTTAATGCTTATTTTGGAACTGAGGTTAGTCAAATAAAAGATACCATAGATGAGTGGTCCAAGAATATTCTGGAAGACCTCCTAAGTTTTCTTCATGCACATAAATTTCCTTCAAGGATAAATGATTTAGCACCTTATTTGTAAGAGCAATGCTTCCATTTTATCTCAACATTGATTGTTGAGACTGAAGAACATCTTGCACATCTTTTAGAAGCTCTCTATCAAGAAATGAAAAATGAGGAGATGCCAAAAAAAATGAACAAGGAGACACTAGAACCGACAATTATAGTGGAAAGGGCACTTTTCTTAGGAATGCTTTTAGTTGCTCTCAGTTTTCATTCAACTTCCCTTCCACTAGTTCTTGGCTAGTCTTAGCTCTGGTTTGTCGAGAACAAAGCTTCAATTTGAGGGAAAGGATCTTTGAATTTTAGATATTCTAGTACTGATTTTGATTACCCTCTTCTAGAAAGTTCTAGAAGACAAATACTAATGAGAGGGGTTGGTTTGAAGCCTGAATCACAGGATAAAAATAATAGCACCAAATTGAATAAACTGAGAAGAACTATGCACAATCTTTGTATCAGAGCTCATAGCATGTGGATATTGTGGATAACTGAAAAGCTTTCAGGAATTCCCACAAGAGATCTAAGGGAGGATGATTCTTTATCCATGACAACTCCTTTGAAGGCCTGTATTCTCATTTGCATTGCATATTTTGTTTGTTGTGGCTTATGGAGTTGGTTTCATTTCCATGACTCATCTAATAACTAATCTCTTCTTGCTGTTTTCATGAGATTTCTTCTAGTTCTGATTTAAGTCATCATGGTTTATATTTGGATATATTAATAACCGAATGAGAATAAAGCATCTAGAGTAAAGATCTACATTTTATTCTTTTAGTCACTTCAAACTCTTTATTTCCCAATAAATAGAAAATACTAACATGTGCCCTTTCAACCCTTCCAGTCCATATTAATCATGGAGATGTAATCTATAAGTATGCAAAAAAGTATCAAAGGGGAGCGAAAAAGTTAGAGATTTTCATATGGCCTATGAATCAGCTCTTGTTGTTGGCATCATTTGGGAACTCTTATTTTTGGGAATTCAGTAAGAGCTCTCAAACAAAGTAAGATGACATCTACTGTACAACTGAACATTTAAATGGAATTTGAAGCATGATTTTATTTAATTTTTAATTTGCTTCCTTAAGGAAACCTCGTAAAATGCCATTTTTCTGATTGTATATCAAACTTCCTACTGCTTCTTTTCTTTTACTACTGCAAGTCACAATTTTAATGTTGTATGCTTGCTCTGTCTCTTGTAGTTTTTTGTTCCATGATTTCAAGGCTTACCATTTATTAGTATGTGATTTGTAGGGTTGGGAAGAAACTGAATTGAAACAGGAGCATGAGGGTGGAGGTCAACTAGAGTTAAGGTTGGTAAATGCCTTGAAGCCATACTTACATCTCTGGAAAGTTACAAAGACATTGAAACCCATTTGAACAAATTAACTACTAGTGAGGGTTGGCTTTTCAAGAGAGGGGACCTAAAAAGTGTTAATTTACCTGGGTTGATTTTTAGATTTATGATGACAATGATGAAGACTGGTTTGGTTGCCTTAACGCTTATTTTGGAACTGAGGTTAGTCAAATAAAAGATACCATAGATGAGGGGTCCAAGAATATTCTGGAAGACCTCCTAAGTTTTCTTCATGCACATAAATCTCCTTCAAGGATAAATGATTTAGCACCTTATTTGCAAGAGAAATGCTTCCATTTTATCTCAACATTGATTGTTGAGATTGAAGAACATCTTGCACATCTTTTAGAAGCTCTCTATCAAGAAATGAATAATGAGGAGATGCCAGAAAAAATGAACAAGGAGACACTAAAACCGATAGTTATAGTGGAAAGGGCACTTTTCTTAGGAAGGCTTTTAGTTGCTCTTAGTTTTCATTCAGCTTCCCTTCCACTAGTTCTTGGCTTTTCTAAGCTCTGGTTTTTCAAGAACAAAGCTTCAGTTTGAGGGAAAGGATCTTCAACTTTTAGATACTCCAGTACTGATTTTGATTACCCTTTTCTAGATAGTTCTGGAAGAAAAATACTAATGAGAGGGGTTGGTTTGAAGCCTGAATCACAGGATAAAAATAATAGCACCAAATTGAATAAACTGAGAAGAACTATGTGTTGGTATGTGGCAACTGATCATGCTATACTGTATAGCCCATGGTATACTTTACACCCCAGCCCCTATCCTTGACGGGGTCCGGGGCTGGGCCGGGCCTCAGGCGGGGGTCCGAGGGCAGCAGCCCCCGAGAAAAATTTTCCTCCTACTTTTTCACGTCATGACCGAAAAAGGGAAAAATCCAATTTTGTAGAACCTAAAATCTGGAAGCTTCTAAGCTTGTTAAAAAGGGGTTCGGATGGGTATTACTGTATGATTAAAAACGTGATTATTCGAAAGATTGTAATAAGTTTTACACTGGATAATAAAAGTATTGGATGGCTGCGGTTTGGTGGATGTAGCCCGGATTGGGTGAACCACGTTAAATTATTTGTGTTATGATTTATTTTGTGCATGTTTTAGTTTCTCTGTTTATTAATTAAATCTGTATTTAATTGTTAGATATCTTCCATCTCTAACCCTAACACTATGCACAATCTTTGTATCAGAGCTCATAGCATGTGGATATTGTGGATAACTAAAGAGCTTTTAGGCATTCTCACAAGAGATCTAAGGGAGGATGATTCTTTATCCATGACAACTCCTTTGAAGGCCTGTATTATCATTTGCATTGCATATTTTGTTTGTTGTGGCTTATGGAGTTGGTTTCATTTCCATGACTCATCTAATCATTGATCTCTTCTTGTAGTTTTCATGAGATTTCTTCTAGTTTTGATTTAAGTCATCATGGTTTATATTTGGATATATTAATAACTGAATGAGAATAAAGCATCTAGAGTAAAGAGCTACATTTGATTCTTTCAGTCACTTCAAACTCTTTATTGCCCAATAAATGGAAAATACTAACATGTGCCCTTTCAACCCTTCCAGTCCATATTAATCATGGAGATGTAATCTGTAAGTATGCAGAAAAGTATCAAAGGGGAGTGAAAAAGTTAGAGATTTTCATATGGCCTATGAATCAGCTTTTGTTGTTGGCGTCATTTGGGAACTACTATTTTTTGGAATTTAGTAAGAGTTCTCAAACAAAGTAGGATGCCATCTATTATACATCTATTTCTTACACTCAACTTCAAAAGTGATTTGCATGCCCCCTCAGAAAGTGGAAGCTCATTTTAAGAGTTCAAAATCTAAAATTTGTATAGACAACTCAATCTACATGTCCCTTAATATCATTTTTATAGATAAAAGTAAGTTCTCCTGTGAACTACGCAATTTTATAGTGGAAACTTCGAAAAGAAAAGATCACTTTTAACATCTCATAATGGAAAAGAAAAGAATAAACAGACCTTGACTCCAAGTTCTCTATATAAATCCTTAACTTCTGCAACACAAGATGGATCTGCTTTTCCATAATTAGCCTAAGAAAGAAGATAATCACTGTTAGTCAACAAGCAGCTAGTAAAATTATTAAAATGAATGGATCATATGGCCTAACCGCGTACAGATTTGAAACGTAAAATTAACTAAAACCATGGAAAGTGACTTACCACAAGATTCTGCACAAATCGTGTCCGATGCGGAAAAATGGGTAGAGGTTGCAATCCAAAATTAGGAATTCTTTACTTCTCCATTTTGGTAGGCTACGTTGAAAATAAGGTTTCAACTCACTGCTCCATTTTGGTGGGCTACAGGTTTCGACTCACTGCTCCATTTTGGCAGGCTACATTGAAAATAAGGTCTTCATGGAGGTTTTAGAATGTGTTTATTAAAATGAAGATTATGCTTGTAAAAAAAACTCTTAGATTATTTGGTTGTTTATTCTTATTTTTTGTTTTTTCTCTTCCTTTTGCTTATTTTTTTATTTTTCATGGTTTTGGGGTTTTAGTTTTTCAGGTTCTCTTATGATTTTCGTTAATTTTTATAATTTGGTGGTTTTTTCATCAATTTAGAAGAAATTTTGGTGTTCATGTGATGACACCAAAAAACAAAATATTTATTAGTAATTTTATTTGTAATATTTTATTATTCATTATGGCGGGCTACAATTGAAAATAAGGTCTTGACAAAGGTTTTAGAGTATGTTTATTAAAATGAAAATTATGGCCAAGATTTTAATAATGAGCACATTTATTTAGTTATTTATTTAGTCATTTTTATTTTTCTAATATTAGTCATTTATTTAGTCATTTTTATTTGTCTAATATTAGTCATTTATTTAGTCATTTAGTTGTGATTTTACTCGATGACCAAATTAGTCACTTATAAATGACCAAATTAGTCATTTATTTTCCAAATACTACTAGTGTTAGTCACATGACTAAAAGTTTTAGTCACGTAGTCATTTATTTGCCAAATTCTACTAGTGAACGAACCGTGTGAGTAGACCCGCCGATGGGAGTTGCTTCAATGCTTTTCACTATGTGCCCCTCAAATTGATGGTGTTAGTGGGTTCTAGGTCTTCATAGCAGGAAAGTGGCGAGGCTTTGTTGTTATATATCGAATGGTGCAATGGCCAACGATGACTTGCATGGGTAGACTCGCCGACGTGCTCTAGTTCAAGACCTGGCTAGCGAACTTAAGATTTTCCCAAGGGGAATTGATGCATGCAACGTCTGCATGTTGGGGTGATGTGAGAGCTCAACCGTTAAGCAACAGCAGTCAGGTCAAGGAAAGCCACACACAAAGACCTGCAAACATTTTGGACTTAGGAAATTTCCAAAGTGATAGGATCCATTCACTTACAGCAATGGCGAGGGTGGAGAAACCAACTGTGGAGCCCGCTATGCGGGCGAAGGTCAAGGGTCGGTCGTTTCTTAGTGGCAGAATGCAAGCAGAAACCCGAGAAAGGCAACCCACAGTTGTGTGTTTGCGATTCTTGATGGACGCAACGGTAAAGGAAAATACAGAGCCCTCCATATGGGCAGACGTTAAGGCTTGGCTATAGCCAAGCAGCAGAACGCAATAATGATAAACATGAGGAGGCCTACAAATGTGGGTCTACAAGGCGCGATGGATGTTGGGGCAAGAAGCCAAGGGAAACCCGCAAGACCAAGCCCACAAAGGAAAATGACTTAGTGAAATTGAAGTGGGTGAATTTGGTCAAGGAGGTGATTGATCGTTTTAAGGCACACGGCCAATTTGGGCTTAGGAAAAGTGGCACGCAAAGTGAGGTGGGAGCAAAAATGACTTGTTGGGAGCAACAACGACCCATTGGGAGTGGCATGGAGGATCCCTACCTTTGGCGGGGTGTGTGTGAAAAACATGCACAATAGTAATAAATTTATAATTATTTACTAGATACATACCTTAACGGTAGATGCAGTGGAGTAATAAGCAGGTGTAGGGCAGTTGTATCTAGTATCAACACTGTGACCTTGAAATTTTATTACAATCATAAAAATAAAGTGGTTAATCTTGCATTTAAAAAATGAAATTTAATAAATTCAATTCAATGAACATGCTAACATTTACCAAAGTATCAATTTCATAAGCCTCATTCAAAATGTTAGTTTCCCTCACCATCTCTGTAGATACAAATGTATCCTATGTAGCAACCTCTTGAGTGTCGGTGGGGTTAGATGTACAAGTCACCCCACAAACCTAACATGAATGGGGTGGAATCCTATGACTCGAAGACTCCCCTGGATGGAACTTTATTATATGCCTAGCATGCTAGATGACACTCTAGGTCAAAGAGATGATATCCCACAAAGTGTCTACCTTGGAATTCTCCTTCACGATGGAAAGGATAATTGTGTGCTCATGAGCTAGCCTAGCGAGAGGTCATCTTGCTTGCCATCTAGGATCATGTCATGCACCGGGTCTATCTTGAGCCAACCCCCCACCTCTCCCCTGGAAGTCCCTCATATCAAAATAATTTTGGATTTTGTTCAAAATGAACTCACAATAGAGTTTTCTCAGGAAATATTGTGGGACTTCGCAATTGTTGCATGGTGGGTAATCAAAAACCATGTACCACCTATCCAAAAAAAAGTTCCTAATCCCTTGGTGGTAGCACCAATGGATAGGAAACCTCTTCACATTGAGGTCAAGATTTTGATTTGTGCATGGATCAGTGAATAATGAGCACAAATCATATTTTGTATTATTTTAATCTTTTAGTTCTTTATATGATAATTTATCTGTGTAAAAATTCCTAGCTGCCTGCCTCCTGTCTTGCCAACCACTTAATTGTTTCTTGATTGCATCTACATGTTTTAACATTTCTTTCAGTGAATTTACAAGTGTTCTTTCAATGGTTGAACATAAAGTGTCATTCAACCTTGTTATTAACTCCTCAATATGTATTTTCTTGTTTTTAATAACCCCCATTAAATTTTCCTAAGTGTCAGGAGGATGTTGAGGGATTGGTGGAGGAGATTTTTGTTGTGGTTTTTGAGGATTGTTTCCATGTTGTTATTGCTCTGGTTTTTGAGGATTTTTAGGAGGGTTTTCAGGATCATTATCATTTCCTACAAATTAAACAAATGAATATAAAAAACAACCTAAAACTAAAAAATTTATAAGAAATTCACAACATAAACAAACAATCCTTACTTATTCAACTTGCTCGTCGATGTGGCAACATCTTGGCGACGAACTTGAAAAAAATTGATGACAAAAATGATACAAAACCTCCTTCCAAAATGTGAGCATGCAAAACATAGGGTTTTGGTTGTGGGCAACTAAAACAACAAACAGTACAAATGAATTTGGTTTGTTTTTTTGGTTTTAATAACATATAGCACAAGTGCGTAATAGGCTCAATGTGGTTGAGCCTTAGGCTCAGTCACACCAAGACATAACGCGAGAGCGTTATAACGCGTTTGCGTTATGTTATCCTTGAATCTAGTAGTGCTCAATTCATAGGATAACCCCCTACAAAACTTGTATGTTTTGTAGTTCTGTGTACTTCAAGCATGCAAAACGAGGAAAATTTTGATTGCCCTTGATGAATAGTCCTAAACCTCAAATCATCCATTTGAGCATCTCTCATTGTTCGTCTTTCAAATATATTTGTTAATTCCCACTCTTTGGGAGTTAGTTAATTTTTCACTCATGTCAGAGCGCTGATTTTTAGCACTCCTACATGAGCCTTATGTTTGAAAGACTACTCCAAGTGTTTGGAGTGGTGAAAATCACCACTCATATACTTTTCACTTACCCATACATGCACAAGCAGTGATTTTCACAGCTACATGTTTTCTTCTATCGAGTCCTTCACATGCACGAGTGGTGATTTTTACCGCTAGTGCATCCCAAATGTTTCAAAAGATGTTGGAGCGGTGATTTTCACCACTCCTACATTTTCCCTCCCTTTTTGTACACCATCATTAATGCATCTCGAGTTCATTAGTGATCATTTTAATGACTTATTAAAGTTTTTTTAGGTTAATGTATCCTCATTTTTAATCCATCCTTTACTTTCCTCCTTGAGTTGATCATTCTCCAATTTCCAGTGGATTTGCGTTTGAATATTTTTCAAGCATCTAAGCTAGATTTTTGCATTTTTACCAGGTACTTTTTTGTTTTCTTCTTCTTCATCATTCTTCGCTGCTGCCTTTGTCTTGTGTTTTTCCTTACTAGGGTTTTGATGTTTTCATTTTAGAATCTTCATTTCTCTATTTATCGCACCCTGGTTTTCTTTTAATTTCTCTTTGGGTATGTTCTTTGCTTGGCATGTTGTTTCCAAATGCGTTCACTTTTTTTTTATCAAGTTTATCCACATTTGAGTAGGAGATTTACCGCTCCCACATTTGTGAGTCTCAAACTTCCATTCTTTAAATAAGTGTTCGAGCAGGCTTTTTTACCACTCGAACAATGTTTAATCTTCCCTCACCTGTAAGAGTAGTGAAAAAGTTTTCTCTTGCATCACCAAGTATTTCCACCAACTCCAAGATGTAGGAGTGGCGAAAATCATCACTCCTACACGAAATGTTCTTCCCCCCAAATGTGAATGCGGTGAAAATGCTTTCCCTTACACTTGACTCCATCAATTGAAAAGACATGCTTGAGCAGTGTTTTTCAGTGCTAGAGCATGAAGTGTTTTTCTCCCAAAATGCACTCGTGTTGATTTTTAGTACTTGAATATCAGAACAACCACATGCAAAAGGAAAGGAGCTTGCTTCTGAGGAACAATCATCTGAAGAAGAATAAGGGAATGAAAGTGAAGAATCAAAATAATTTGATGAGGAAGAATTTGCAAAATATGAAGGTGAGGAAGAAGGTAATGAGGAGGAACTCAGGCATGATGATGAACAACCACTATCTCCCCATGAGAATATTATTGCAGATCTTCCCCAAACATCATCACCTTTTACTACCAATATCCCTCAGACTCCTTCAAATCCAACCACTCCTCCACCCCCTCTTCTTACCTCACCTCCTCCTACAACAACTTTACATGCAATGAAAGTTTCCATTCCCCCTTTAGTATCAATAGTCCTTACCAC
This sequence comes from Sequoia sempervirens, assembly GCA_007258455.2. Lineage (NCBI taxonomy): Eukaryota > Viridiplantae > Streptophyta > Pinopsida > Cupressales > Cupressaceae > Sequoia > Sequoia sempervirens. The sequence goes on from VDFB02123136.1 coordinate 139,442, forward strand.
TCCTCTTGGAATTTCCAACTTACAAAATGTTGATGTTTCTTTGATTTCCCCCTCATCCATTCCAAGCTTATCATCTCCATCATTTGATATCTCTTCAGAGGCTAAATTTCACAAGTTCATGAATGAGTCTCTGCGGGATCCACTTGGTTTGAAGTCCACTGGAGCTATCATGACCAATACTACCCCGATTGTTACAATATCAACCATTCCTATAGAAGTGGTTGCAATGCAGGAGTTGACAGTAAGTCAAGAAGGATATACTTCATCTCTTCCACCTTGGCTGATTTCACAAGTATCAAAGCACAAGAAAAAAATGATTTCCCTAGATGAGCTTGATCTTGAAGAGATAGCTCCTCCAAAAGCCATGGGGAAGAAGGATAAAGTTCATTCAAGGTTTCATATTGAAAAATTAGGTCACAAGTTTGTAGATATTGGTTTACCCCCACATGAACAAGGGGATGTAAACATGGAAGATTACACTATCACAAGAGTTCAGCTTGGTAAGGTAACAAATGCAAGTGTAAAAGAAGATGCACAAGTGGTCTTGAATGCATTATCAGGAAAGCTTGATAAGATGGAGTAGGCCAAAAATATGTACAAGGATAAAGATGAGTGTTATGCATCATTTTTGAGGAATATTGTAGGATCTTTAGAGAATGTGCAACCTATGGCCATGGTGAACATTGAGGAACCAGCAGTGCAAAAGGTGGAGAAGTTTGTCTCCAAGGGTAAGGTGTTATATGATTTCATTGATGAGATAATAGAACATGGCTCACAATGTTGGTTTAATTAATTAATTATTACACTAGCATAAGTTAACTTAGGTCTTGCATTTAATTAATTAAGTCCTAGGTTGCATTATTAGATAAATCATTTAATAAATAAATGGGATATATTCCCTTCCTTGTTTGGTGGGATAAGATTCCTTCTAGAAGATGAGTTGTCCTTCTAGAACTTATCTCAACATTTAATAATCATCTAGATAGGGTTCACATGTTGTCACATGTTGTTAGATCAAGACACATGGAAACATCTCATGCATCTTAGGTTTTCTCTCATGCATATATAATCAGGCATCTTGTACATTTGTAATAATGTCATAATCAATTTGGCATCCTTGCATCTTAATGATAGCATGATATTTCTGCCATTTCTCTCTTGTGGAAGTTTTTGTCTTGCAGGTGATTCTGGGGGGTTTGAGGAGTTCACCTAAACTCCTACACACAACTCATAGCTATTGTAGATGAAAATACTGCTCAAGTAGCCAAGTTGAAATTAGAGCTTGAGAAAGAAGAAAACACACTTTTTGAAGAGCAGAAAGAAATGTTAAGATGTATCTCATTTTGGTCACAAATGAAAGAGGAAAAGCTGAGTAAATTCGTGGAAGTTGGGGTAATTCCTGACAAAGAGAAGTATGCGGAAATAAGAGAATCTCTTAAAAACCACATACAAGTGATCAAATCTCTCATGAGGACATCCAACAAGTAAAAGAAGATGTCGAAGGACATGTGTCATCATGGTGAATGGAATTGAGGAGTTACCGGGTGAGCTCCTTGATGATGACCATACTTTCCTCCTAGTCAATGAGATTGCTCAAATATTCAAGGAAGCTATCATGAAGCAAGTGGAAGATGAAGGCTTTTCAAAGACTTCCATGCACACCATATGTGATGTACGACTTTCTCTTGACAATCTCATGACGCATCTAGATAGATGCAAGAAATTTTCTCATCTGCAAGAAGATCAATTGAAGAGTTCATACCATTGTTGACTATACAGTTGGTCCAGATGAGGCTTTTATATAGGAGAAAAAGAAGAAATATGAAAAAATTTGTGCCCAATGCAAGGAACCATAAAGAATTCTTGTATCTCTAGTGTTAGATGGTTTATATGATTTCTTCTATGCATTTTGTAAATAGGCTTCGACATCTTCCATGTCATTTCGAAAAATATAATTACATGTAAAAACAAAGATGTTTTCCTATAATGATGGACAACAATTTTGAATAAGTCAACTCATTAGGTGATATTTTCCTAGATTTTCTCACCTAATTTTCCTATATTTTCTCATCTAATTTTTCTAGATTTTCTCTCCTCTCCCATCTATAAATAAGAGAGGATTCTATTGTAATGGTGACCTTTTATCTTTTGCAACAATTTTTTTCCCAATTGTGAAGCGAATATTGAAACTTTGAGTTCAATTTTGTGAATCTAATTTTGATCAATAAAGAAGTGAAGTTGCATACCAAACTTTGTGTTGGAAACAATTATCTTTTGATTTGATCGAATTGTTAGTGATTAGTAATTGAGATTGAAAGGGCTTTGAGTAAATCTATGTAAACTTTGAGTTACACTCTTTACTTGAATTTGTGATATTGATTGAATACTATTGGTGAATTCTCTATAAGACTTTGTGCTTATATTTATTCATGTTGTTCGTGGGATTATTGTGGAGTATATAGAATAAATTGTGCTTCTCATACAACGTTGGTTGCTATCTTCAAGGATTCATTGTTGGAAGCTACAGAATGACTTTGTGCCTCCGTGAGGTTTTCTTATTTATTATTTATCATTATCATGTTGGTAATCCTAGGCTTTGCTTTGACAAGATGGGAATGTTGGAATTACTGCTTGGTTTTAGTTTGAAGTTGTATTGCATCAGGAACCTAAAATCGTGAAACATTGTAAAAAAAATCTCTAAAAAAAGAGAGAATCATGAATGTGACACACCCCATATCGTTATTGTAAATATTTAATTAGTTTTTCTTAGTTTCAATAAGCAATAAGAATGGTGCCTCCCCTTTCTAAGAAAAGAGATTATATATCACATAGTTGTGGTTGAAATCAAGTTTTTGTAATCCGTTAAAAGGGATTACATAATTTTGTTCACATTTCAAATCTTACTAAATAACCCATTATAAAGGCAAAAATAATCCTAGTGATAAACCATACAGCTGATTCTAAATACCATTATTACCACAAGCTTTACAAGCATTTTTTTTATTAAACTAAGATTATGGTTCAATTGTTATACATCTATAGGTAAAATGATTTGTGTTCAAGAAATTTATGTTATATTGCAATAAAATTTATTTGATTCATGAAAATTGCACACTTAAGTGACTGACACATACTGTCATTAACCGATCTTATTTATTCTCGTACTAGACTTGGATAGAAATTATTATATTGCTTAATTAAAACATAGGTTCTTAAACTTCAAAGGCCTCACTAGGGACCATTTTATGTATTGAGTAAACAATCTGAGCTAAAAGATTAAGAAAATATTTGGGTGGGTGCGTGAAGTTGGGTTACACTTTTGTGGCCAATTCCAAAAAAAAATTGAAAATGACATAATGCGAGCGCATTATAACATGCTCGCGTTATGTCATTTTAAAAGCAAAAAAAAAGTGAAAGTGATTCATTTTCTATTGTTTGTTTTTCTGCTCTGCCCACGGCCAAAAACCCTCATTTTCGTGCTCAGGTTCTAGGAGGAGGAATTCTACAAATTTCATCAACAACAGTTTCTTTTTCTTTGCAAAGATGGCGCCACGATGACAAAGAGGTGCAAGAGGTAAGTATTGTTTGCTATTTGTTTTGAATTTCTTAGTTTCAAGTTGATTTTGTTTGTTTTAGGTTAGGTTTGATTGGTTTTTTTTAAAATTTGTAGGAGATGCAAATGATCCTGCAAATCCTCAAAATCTTCAAAAAGAAGAGTAGGCAAATCCTCAACAAAATCAACCTCCCCCACCAATTACTCAACACCCTCCTAGCACTCAACAAAATTTGAGGAGTGAAATTGAGAACAACAAAAAACAAATTGAGGCTTTTATCAATAGGTTGAGTGATCCAAATGCTTCAACCACAAAAAGAATGAGCCTAGAAAATTCAATGAAAGAGATGTTAAAAAATATAGATTCAATTACCCAACAAATAACTGGATGGCAAGATAGGAGGCAAGAAGCTAGGGAATATTATGCAAATAAACTATCATATATAAACAAGTAAAAGATTTAAAAATTACTAAAGGTGATTTTTTCTCTTTATTCACTAACCCTAGAGCACATCAAAATATTAGCCTCAATGCAAAGAGTTTTCTTATTCATTGGTGCCACCACCAAGAGATTAGGAACCATTTTTATGATAGGTGGTACTTGGTCTTTGATTACCCACCGTGCAACAATTGTGAAGTCCCCCAATATTTTCTTAGGACACTATACAGTGAGTTCGTATTGAACCAAATCCCAAATTATTTTGATATGGAGTTCCAGGGGAGAGGTGGGGGGTCGGCTCAGGATAGGCCCGGTGCACAGCCGAATCCTGCATGACAAGGGAGATGACCTCTCGCTAGGCTGCCTCGTGAGCACATTATTATGCATGTCATTGTGAAAGAGAGTGTCGACGTAGATACATTGTAGGCAATCAACACTTTGACCCAGAGTGTCATCCATCATACTATCCCTATTGCAGAACACCATCCAGGGGAGTCTTCGGGTGGTGGCCTTTGAACCCATGTGTGTCAATCTTGCAGGGCGACTTGTTCATATGACCCCACTGACATTCATGAGGCTGCTACGTAGGATCTGTATGCTGCTACGCAGGATCCATATGCATCTATGGGGATGGAGAGGACAACTAACATTTTGCATCATGCATATGGCATTGATAGTCAGGTAAAATTTAGCATGTTCATTGAATTTAATTTATTAAATTTCAATTCTGAAATGCAAGATTAACTAATTTAGTTTTATTATTTTAATAAAATTGGAGGGTCACAGTGTTGAGACTGGATACACTAGTCCTCCACCTACTTATTTCTACAGTACACCTATCAGTGGGGTATGTAACTAGTAAATAATTATAAATTTATTATATGTTAATAGCATTGTTTTATGAATGGTATTTTAATATGTGATTTTGGATGTTGAACAGGCTAATATTGGAGGTTTCAAGAAAACACCTCCTAGTGCTAGTGGATTTACTCAAACATACACAGAGGTAATAGAATAAAGAGAACTTAACTAATGAATTCTACTTAATAGATTTTTTTAGTTTATATTCATATTGTTGGTTACGTTGCATTACACATCATTCAAACTGAAAGCATTATTTCAAATTCCATAACTAATAACTAGATGTTGATAGATGACAAAATTTCAACTATACAATATAGTTGTTAGAAAGTCAACATAAGCAACACGATGCAATTACTTCACATGGAGGCATGTGATTGCAAAGGTGCACCAGCACGACAAACTATGGATGCTTGGAAAAAATCTATGAAACCATAATAGTAAGCAATAGCATAGACAAGGCAGTTAGTGATGGAGAGCATCATATCAAAACACTCAACCATCAGTTTACACCTGACCCAATTGAATCAGGAGAAGATCAAATGAATAAGCAACTAAAATTTCTTTCTCTTTTCATCAAAAATCACATTGTTTCATTTGCAAACCACAAGGCAACAACAAGACAACTCATTTCAATACTTCTTCTTATCATCCTCAAGCTTCAAACATCTTATTTATCAACAAAAATGACTAATCCATGCACCAAAAACCTAATTAGAGTCACTAAACAATCCACTCTTTCATCATTCACCAAGGTACCCTTCCACTCAATTTTCTTTACCTAGGAAAAATAACCAGAAACCAATCTTTCATGTTACAACCTATATCCATCAGATCCTAACACACCTTTGTCATCATCAATTTATCTGAATTCAAAGCAAAAATCTGATAAAGAGCTCTGAATCTTTCAATTCCTTAAACAACTCACCAAATTTTCACTTTTACCAACTAGTTCCTCAAGACCAAGATACTACAATCAACCATTTACACCTCAATCATTTCATCTCACTTCCAAGAAATTACTCACATCATGTTTTTGACTAAAACAAACCTAGTTCATATCCACATAATATTGATTTATCAAATTCATAAGTTCTTATGTAGTCAAATTACCATTTCCACCTAGGGACATATTGCTACAACATATCAAATCATCATGTTTGGCCTCAAGGCCTTCACCAGACCATTCACACACCTTTGATATCTTCACATTGTTGGTTCTATGCCAAAATAAACGTTTAAATCTCTGTATTTACATAATTACACACTTTTACAGTCTTACCACCATTTTGCTTATAGGTCACATATCCCTTAATCGGGTGATTCCTTTCCATTCACTTTGTATATCAACATTCCCAATGTACATTTAGGAGCCTTTTTTAACACATCATAACATATCAAAAGTTCTCAGTAGATTTTTATAAAGAAATTGCCATATTCTTGAATTGTTCGCTCGAAAGGGCTACTAATTTAGGCCTAAATTACAAATAAAGTGCTCATAGTCTATCACCAAAATACCAAAGGACTAAAAAAAGTCATTAATCATGTCACAAAACTAAAGAATCAAACATTTTAGCAACAGAAAGGCTCCATAAATCATTGTTCCAAAAAACCCCTATTCTATGCACAAATCAAGCCCTACAAAGGAGGGTTTATTGCATAAGGTACTTACAAACCTTAAATACTCCTGCCACCACCATAAACACCATGGAAATACCCTACATAAGCTTTAGAAACTCACCACCCACCTTCATGCATGCTTTTGCATTGAACACGACCCTGAAACCATGCTTTCCATGAAGGAAACTTTGTATTTCCTGTATGATTCAGCAGCCAATCAGAGATTTCTTGATTTCCTTGTTCCTGTACACTCACAAATTGCTTAAAATTTTCTAAAAACCTTCTATACATTCCATCCCACCAATATCCTAAATCTACATTGGTGGGATGGTGAATTCAAGCCTTAAATGACCCTCAAAACCCTTGACAGGTTAATCTGACAGACCACAAAAACCTTGGCTTTTAAATTTGATGGTAACTCTTCAAAAAATCACTAGCTGATTGTTAACACCCTGCATAAAGTGAACAAACAAATATATAGCCTGTGCAAGAACTGAATTCAAGAATGAAACACAGTGAAAACAGGAACACAAAACTTTATTTATTGAAAATGATTCAAGAATACAAAATATGTTCTTTTTCCCGCCTTTTACATGCTTTTATATATATTCCCAATCAGATAACTACCTTTTGAATCTCCCTTATTGAGTGAAACTACCTAAACTGCCTTGTGACTTTTAATATTCCATGCTTCTTTTCATTTTTACAATTTTTCCCATCTTTAGCAACATTTGGAAATCTTTTTTTTTTTGTGACCACCTAAGGACCTTAAATACAATGAAGTAGGTATTTATATGACCTTCACATGAATTTACAAATGGGCATTCAATCTAGACAAAAAAATTCCTATGAGAGGCAACTAGTAACCTAGGTGCTTCTGCACCAGTTAGTAGTTTGAAAAAATGTCTCGAAGAAATGCGGTCTCATGGTGATGGAATTCCATTCCATCACCACATGAGACCACATTTCTTCGAGGAATTTCTTCAAACTACTCACCACCTTTCCTATGATACCACATTTTTCATACATGTTCACCAAAGCATTTTATCAAACTACTCACTTTCTTGCAGTTACTGCTATGGCTAAAAACCTAAAATAGACCTACTTTCCAACAAACTACATGGATGCTTGGAAAAATATCTATCAAAGCATAATAGTAAGCAATAATACCATAGAGAAGGCAATGAACTTTTTGAAAAAATGCCTGGAAGAAATGTGGTCTTATGGTGATGGAATACCATGACGTGCATTTGTTTGTAATGGCATTCCATCACCACGAGACCCCATTTCTTTTGAGGCATTTTTTCAAACAGTTCACTACCTTCTCTATGCCACTATAGTTATCGTACATGTCTACAAAAGAATTTAATCAAATGGTTTTGCGACTTGCTGCTATGGGTAAAATCCTAAAAACATGTCCTTTCGAACAAGATATGGATAGGGAAAATAGTAAGCATGATAATCAGAAATATATAGTTTAATACTTGTACTCAAAATTTTGTTCATTAGATCTCATACATTATAAGTCATGTGACGGGATCGCTATTGTAACTTTTTTGTGATTGAATAATTTGTTGTTTTATTTTCAGATGTTGGTTGTGGAAACACCTCCAAATGTTATGAGGGCAATGGATATCGGTGTTTCATCCGCTATACAATCCTTGATGGCTCTGATAGGGGAGGTATGAGGCAAATTACTAAATTTTAATTTACATTCATTGTTATAGATGTTAGTTCTAGTGAAAAATCAAACCATTATTGATTTGTAGTTTAATTCCTATGTGGATGGTTTATACAGGGCTTGAGCATGCCTCAGCATCAGCATGCAAATATTTCCATCGTGGAGAGTGATCGTGAGATGGCCGTAAGTGATTATTTTGTTAAATATATCATGTTTTATAATGTAATTTCTATATATTAATGTCTTTAATTCTTATTGTAATAGTTAAAACTTCACTAGGAGCTAAACTCTAGGAGGAGGAGGAGGAGCATTCCTCAAGCACAGCAGAAATGAGTGACAGACTTGTCGCCATCGGATCGCCAAACAAAGGGAAATAATTTATTTCCAAAGCATGGAGAAAAATGAATTTTGATTCCAGAGCCCTTTGTTGTATGCCTAGACATGGCAATTTTGTACATATTTTGTATTGGATATATTTTACATTGTATGCCTATATGGCATTCTCATAAGCCTATATGGCTATTTTGTAACTATATTTTATACTTATATCGACATATATTGATGTATGCGTACATGGCTATTTGGTTAATACAAATCTTTTTTATCAATATTTGGTGTCCATATTTGAACTGAGAATTTCTCACACATTTGTAGAGAAACAGAGGAATACTACAAACTAAAACACATTACACTTTTGTTCTCACTGACTTGATGTACTCTCCAACATATCTCTTCTCTCATGCAAAGAGTTAGAACTGCTACTTGGCCATGCAAAAGACTTTTCCTTTTAGATTAGCAATGCATGGAAGTTTCAAAAAGTATCCTTGATATTAAAAAAAACATATGTGTTTATACCATAGCAGCAAAAATATTTTGGGTAAAAAATCAGCAAGCCAAAAGTATAAGATTTTTGAAAAAATCGGGAAAAAGTCTAGAAAAAATCAGAAAAAAAATTAGATTTTAAAAAAAGTAGAACAAGAGATAAAAACAACTTTTAAAAAATTTAAATGCATTTCCATAGCATAGAGATATAGAGAGAAAATAAAATAAAGAGTTTAACTAATAAATTGTAAAAAATAGATTTTTGTAGTTTATATTCATATCGTTGATTACATCGCATTGCACATCTTTCAAACTCAAAGCATTGCTTCACATTGCATAACTAATAACTAGATGCTGATAGATGACAAAATTTCAATTACAATATAGTTTTTACAAAGTCAACCTAAGCAGTTATGCAATTACTTCACATTGCATAACTAATAACTAGGAGCAGCTGCCAATTGCATTTGCTTGTCATGACATTCTATGAGACCACATTTCTTTGAGGCATTTTTTCAAATAGTTCACTGCCTTGTCTATACTACCACATTTTTGATACATGTCTACCAAAGCATTTTGTCAAATAGTTCAAGTGTTGCCTTGTTGCTATGGCTGAAAGCCTAAAACAAGTGCTTTCGAACAAGCTATGGATGCTTGGAAAAAATCTATCAAAAGCATAATAGTATATTAATATAGATTACAGTGAACTTTTGAAAATTAAAGAAATGAGGTTCATGGTGATGGAATGCCATGACAATCAAAAGCATTGATTGTCATGGCATTCCATCACCATGAGACCTCATTTCTTTGAGGCATTTTTTCAAAGAGTTCACTACCTTGTCTATGCTAATGATTTTTCATACATGTCTATCAAAGCATTTTATCAAACAGCTTCATTTCCTTGTTGCTATGGCTAAAATCCTAAAATAGTGCTTTCAAACAAGCTATGGATGCTTGGAAAAAATCTATCATATATATAATAGCATAGACAAGGCAGAATGCTTGGAAAAAATGCCTCAAAGAAATGTGGTCTCCTCATGGATGGAATGCCATGACAAGCAATTGTATGGATATTCATGGCATTCCATCACCATGAGGCCACATTTCTTTGAGGCATTTTTTCAAACAGTTCAACGCTCTTGTCTATGCTACCACATTTTTCATACATGTTTACCAAAACATTTTATCGCTTCACCTCCTTGTCGCTATGGCTAAAAGCCTAAAATAGGTGCTTCCAAACAAGCTATGGATGCTTAAAAATCTATCAAAGCATAATAATAAGCAATAGCATAGACAAGGGAGTGAACTATTTGAAAAAAGACTCAAAGAAATGTGGTCTCAATGGTGATGGAATGCCATGAAAATCCATAGAAATTTGCTTGTCATGGCATTCATCATGCCATTCCATCACCATGAAACCACATTTCTTTGAGGCATTTTTTCAAACAGTTCACTGCCTTGTCTATGCTACCACATTTTTCATACATGTCTACCAAAGCATTTTATCAAACAATTCATTGCCTTGCTGCTATGGCTAAAATCCTAAAAAAATTACTTTCAAACAAGCTATGGATGCTTGGAAAAAATATATCAAAGCATAATAGTAAGAAACAAGCTATGGTCTCATGGTTTTTTTTCACGCAAAAATCAGCGTGATTTTATTCACATTTTTTTGTAGGTTATAAACACATTTTTTTTGGAAATTTCGTTGTTTTAAATGACATTCAAGTTTATGGTGGTTTTGTTGTTTATATGATGATATGTGATATTCTAATCCTAATTCATGCTTCTAGGTTGCATAGATATATATATATATTTTTACATGTTTTTTGTACCAACGAACTTAAACCCCCTCTAAAAAAACTTGGTCAAACCGGCGAACTGAACCCATGAACCTAAACCTCAAAACCTATTCCAAAACTCTTCATTTTTCCTGCAAAAACTTAATTGACCACCGAATTATGTTGCCTCTTGACTTTACCCACGTTTACTCCCTCAAACCTCTCTTTTTCATTCAAAACCCTTGTTTTCCCAACTAGGGCATGTCATGCCATAACATACTTTTGACCTCCCCTGGCCTTGCAGACCTTTTGAACACATCAAACTCCACAATCTCACCTTATTTCCAACCTATTCTAACTTATTTTCAAGCAATTTCTTCTTTTCACCTCTTCTAGCCTTGCTTTTAAGGGGCCTCAATTTTGAATTTTCAACAGAGGCAACATTAGTAATCTCTTCCAATTGCCTTATTAATGCTATTTTCTTATTCCTACTCCCTATCCTACTTACATCAGGTCCATTTCATCAAGACACAGTCTGAACAATAGGTGGAATGGCCTATTTCAACATACTACACTCAAACCCTTAAGGGATCGATTTGATTGAACGTAACTCAGAGCGATTTCGCATGTTTGGGTGAGAAAGAGGACCATGCCTAGCATGAACAATCCTATTCAAAAATGTTGGAACAGTCTGTTTGGTCACACGAGTTGTAGAACGAAAGTTGCACCACTTTGCAACTTTCCACTGCTTCCATTTGACACTTTTTTCATCAACTGAAAACTAGACACCACAGGAAAACCACTCTAAGATAATGAAAACCGAGAGAGGTTATTGTAGAGAGGCCCAACATGATCCCATGGGATTAGACGAGAATTTTCTAAGTGTTACGGTGTCTAAGTAACCTCATGTTGAAGTTTGCAGCCATTTTTCCCTTTGGACCCTTAAGGGATTGATCCGGTTGAACATAGCTCAGAGTGATTCCACGTGTTTGGGTGTTAAATAGGACCATTCCTAGCTTAAAAATTCCTATTTAGACATGTTGGAATAGTCCATTTGGTCACACGAGTTGCAGAAAAAAAGTTGCATCACTTTGCAACTTTCCACTGCTTCAATTTGACACTTTTTTCATCAACTGAAAACTAAACACCATGGGAAAACCACTCTGAGATAATAGAAACCGGGAGAGTTTATTGTAGAGGTGCCCAACGCAATCCCATGGGATTAGATGAGAATTTTATAAGTGTCACAGTATTTGAGTGACCTCATGTTGAAGTTTGCAGCCATTTTTCCCTTTGGACCCTTAAGGGATCGATCCGGTTGAACGTAGCTCAGAGCAATTCCATGTGTTTGGGTTCAAAAGAGGACCATTCCTAGCATAAAAATGCCTATTTGAGCATTGGAATAGTCTATTTGGTCACACGAGTTGTAGAACGAAAGTTGCACCACTTTACAACTTTCCACTGCTTCCATTTGACACTTTTTCCATCAACTAAAAACTGGACACCACGGGAAAACCACTCCGAGATAACAAAAACCAAGAGAGGTTATTGTAGAGGGACCCAACTTGATCCCACAAGATCAGACGAGAAGTTTCTAAGTGTCACGGTGTCCAAGTAACCTCATGCTGAAGTTTGCAGCCATTTTTCCCTTTGGACCCTTAACAGATTGATCATGTTGAACGTAGATTGGAGCGATTCCGCGTGTTTGGGTGCGAAAGAGGACCATTCTTAGTGTAAAAATTTCTATTCAGATGCATTGGAATAGTCTGTTTGGTAGTTGCAGAACAAAAGTTGCACCACTTTGCAACTTTCCACTACTTCCATTTGACACTTTTTCCATCAACTAAAAACTAGACACCACGGGAAAACCACTCCGAGATAACAAAAACTAAGAGAGGTTATTGTAGAGGGGCTCAACACGATCCCATAGGATCAGATGAAAAAATTTTAAGTGTCATGGTATCTGAGTAACCTCATGCTGAAATTTGCAGCCATTTTTCCCTTTGGACCCTTAAGGGATCGATCTGGTTGAACGTAGCTCAGAGCGATTCCGCGTGTTTGGGTGTGAAAGAGAACCATGCCTAGCATAAAAATTCCTATTTGGATGCGTTGGAATAGTTTTTTTGGTCACACAAGTTGTAGAACGAAAGTTGCACCACTTTGCAACTTTCCACTGCTTCCATTTGACACTTTTTTATCAACTGAAAACTGGACACCACGGGAAAACCACTCTGACATAATGAAAACTGAGAGAGGTTATTGTAGAGGGGCCCAACATGATCACATAGAATCAGATGAGAATTTTCTAAGCATCATGGTGTCCGAGTAACCTCATGTTGAATTTTCTAGTCATTTTGCCCTTTGGACCTTTAAGGGATCGATTTGGTTGAACATAGCTTGGAGCAATTCCGCGTGTTTGGGTGCGAAAGAGGACCATGCCTAGCATAAAAATACTTATTTATATGCGTTGGAATAGTTTGTTTGGTGACACGAGTTGTAAAACAAAATTTGCACCACTTTGCAACTTTCTATTGCTTCCATTTGACACTTTTTCCATCAACTGAAAACTGGACACCACGGGAAAATCACTTCAAGAAAACAAAAAATGAGAGAGGTTATTGTAGAGGGGCCCAACTCGATCCCATAGGATTAGATGAGAATTTTCTAAGCATCATAGTGTCCGAGTAACCTCATGCTAAAGTTTGCAGCCATTTTTCCCTTTGGACCCTTAAGGGATCGATCCAGTTGAATGTAGCTCGGAGAGATTCCATGTGTTTGGGTGCGAAAGAGGACCATTTCTAGCGTAAAAATGCCTATTTGGACATGTTGGAACAGTCTGTTTGGTCACACGAGTTGCAGAACGAAAGTTGCACCACTTTGCAATTTTCCACTGCTTCTATTTGACACTTTTTCCATCAATTGAAACTAGACACCACGAGAAAACCACTCCGAGATAATGAAAATTGAGAGAGGTTATTGTAGAGGGGCCCAACGCGATCGCATAGGATTAGACGAGAAGTTTCTAAGTGTCATGGTGTCTGAGTAACCTCATGCTAAATTTTACAACCATTTAGCTATTTGGACCCTTAAGGGATCGATTTGGTTGAACGTAGCTCAGAGCGATTCCGTGTGTTTGGGTGAGAAAGAGGACCATTCCTAGCATAAAAATGCTTATTCAGATGCATTGGAACACTCTGTTTGGTCACACGAGTTGTAGAACGAGAGTTGCACCACCTTGCAACTTTCCAATGCTTCCATTTGACACTTTTTCCATCAACTAAAAATTGGACACCACGGGAAAACCACTCTGAGATAACAAAAATCGAGAGAGGTTATTTTAGAGGATCATGTTGTGACTTTTTTCACACATCACCCCATTGCAAATGGGGACCTCCTAATTTTTGCTTCGTTTCAAACTTTTGGCTTGATTTTAGTTAGTTTTCATGTTGTCTCTCTCTCTCTTTCTGTCCCTTTTCTGTTGTTTTCCTTTCCGGGATGTGCCCGTCTTTGAGCTTGAATTGAAATTTTGGCTAAGTTTGAGAATTAGGGTTTTGAACTCTAGCCAATTTAAAATTGAATGAAGTAATCAAGTTGAAATCTAACCTCGACATGGTAGTCAATATGCTTCCAGCAGGTTCCTAGCTAAGTTTCATCGAATTTTGGCAACTTACTATTTTTAGTAAGTGTTCAATTCAGGGCATTCTCTCGACACTTTTTGAAGTTCTCTCAGTCACACTACATCCAGAACACTTCAAGCTGCTCATTTGCAAATTTTGAGCTGAAACCGACAACTTGCTATTTTTAGCAGTTCAGCTTCAAAGACTATTTTTATGGTTTGCATGTAAAGTTTTCCAATGCATGTCTAGAGATTCTTTCTGGGTTTTTAGAGACCTTCATGATGATATAACATGCAAAGTGAGATAATTACTTTCAGAATTCAGCCTTCAGAGGCTATTTTTAGGGTTTGCATGTCAGGGTTTTCAACGCATGTCAGGTGATTCCTTGTGGGTTTTTTGAGAGTTTCGCGGTGATGTGACATGCAAGGCGAGATGATCAGTTTTTAGTGACTTACTATTTTTAGCAGTTCCATTATGGCAGCTGCCCAGCACATCAGAATCACAAACAGGGCGAAGTGCAACAAAAATGAGGTCAAACGGAGGTCATTTGATATACATGCAAGTCAAATTAGGGTTTTCAGCTTCGGGACCCAAAAAGAGGGGTAAAAAGTCAAAAATTTCAAAAACCAGTGTATCTCACTATGATCAGTATCTTCCAAGCTATCCACTGGTAAAATTTGAAGGCAATCAGAGCACTTACTATTTATAGTAAGGCATTCCAGAAACTGGCTAAAAATAGTAAACCGACATCAAGCACCAGTGTGAATGGGAAAGTCACCCAATTAGGAGCACGCCATTCGAATTTCAAGTCAAACGAAGTTGTGGAAGTCTCAGAAACAGGCAGTTGCTATAAATAGTAAACCACCTCCATAAATGTGTTATTTTTAGTAGGTCAACTCAAAGTGGCAGTATGAACAGGCTAACAAGGCCATGAAGATCCAATGTTTAAAATTTAAAATTAGTCTAAGCTCTAGAAGTGTGAAAATTGAGGGACTTACTATAAATAGCAGGGTGTGGATAAACAGGCAGAGGCAGATGAAAATTTCTAAGTGTTGAAATTTGTCCACCTCCACCTTGGAAATACGCCCACCTCAGCTAGAAAGTAAGAAAAATTTCTAAGGCATGAAGATATCCTGTGGACATGTCAAATGCGCCCAACTTTCCTTCAAGATGATTGAAAATTTTCTAAGTGTTGGAATATCCTATTAGACCCTCTTGAATGTGCCTTAGCTACTGGAAGAAGGTATGAAATTTCTCTAAGTGCTTCAAACTTGAAGCTACCCATGTCAAATGCGCCCTTGCTAGTTGGAAGCAAGTTGAAAATCTCTAAGTATGGGAAAATTTGAAGCTCAAGGCCTCATATGCGCCCATCAAGAAGAAGGGGGTCTTTAAAAATATTCTAAGTATTTAAACTAGAAGCTTGACCCCCCAAAAGCGCCCAAGGTAAAGGAAAGTTGATAAAAATTTGATTAAGTCATTGAAATTGAAGCTATAAGGGCCTAAATGTGCCCTAGCTTGAAGAAGATGAGTTAAAGAAATGCTAAGGAACTCAAACTAGAAGCACATGGCCTCAAATGCGCCCAGGAAGGAGACATCAAGATAGAAAAATATTCTAAGACGTCAAACTCAAAGCACAAGGTGGTAAATATGCCCTTGACAAAATGAAAGCTTAAAAAATCTACTAAGTCCTCAAAACTTGAAGCTCACCCATGAATATGCACCTTGGAAGGTTGGAAAGGACTTGAAAATTTTCTAAGTCATTTAAATTTGAAGCTTGAAGGGTCATATGCGCCCTAGCATAGAAGGAGGGTAAAAACTTTACTAAGTGTTGAAAATTTGAAGTAGGCCTAGCTAAATGCACCTAGACTTGCATGGGGAGCTTTGAAAAATGTCTAAGTCACCAAAACTTGAAGTTGCACCTCTTGAATGCGCCCTTGCTTGGAGAGATGCCTAGAAATTTGCCTAAGTGTCCAAAACTGAAAACACACCCTCTAAAATGCGCCTTAACTCAAGAGGAAGTGTGGAGAATATTCTAAGGCATGAAAATTGAAGTAGAAGACCTTATATGCGCCCAAGAAGAAAGGGGAGACTTGAAAATTCTTCTAAGTGTCACAAAATGGAAGGTCACCTAGGTAAATGCGCCATCCAAGAAGAATCAAATAGAAATTTTTCTAAGGCAAGAGAAAAGTGAAAGTGTGAAGGGTGAAATGCGCCTTCACTTGGAGATGGCATGAGAAAGTTTAACAAAGTGTTGAAAACTTGAGACAACTACCTTCATGTACGCCTAGGTTGAAGAGAAGTTGGTGGCATCAAAAAAAAATTTAAGGCACCCAAATTGGAAGTAAATATGGTAAAATGTGCCTTAGCTGGAGTGGCTTGTGATTTGACTAAGTGTTGGAAACTAAAAGCTTAGACCACTATTTGCGCCCTTGACCTGGAGGAGCCTTGGAAAATTTTCTTAGTGTCTAAAGTGGAAGTATGACCCTGAAAATGCGCCCAGCTTGACGAAAATGAGTTAGAAAATTTTCTAAGTGTCAAAGCAAGAAAAGTACGCCCAGACTTGAGAGGATGATGAAATTTGTTTAGGCATGGATGAATTGGCAGTGGATACGTCAGAATGTGCCGGCTTCATGAGGTTGAGCAAGGAAAATTCGCCCAGATGTGAAGAATAAGAATAAAATTGTTGATAAAAATATTTTTCTAAGGTTTTAAATTCAAAAAAATTAAATGAACCCCTTCGTTTGTAGACCCATGAATTCAACACGTTCTGAAGAAAATTTTCTTCTAGGTATTGAAGATCTTCGACAAGGAATGGATTTTAGTGTCTTCTGCACTTCGCCAAGGCTTTCGAGATGGAGAATTTGATCAACACTTGAATTATGGAATTTTCCTAAGGGAAATTTAAATTTTTTTCTAAGTCAAAGTGAATAAAATGTGTTTTTGAAAATAAAATGATTCAGATGATGAATTTGAAATGGATTGCCTAGATGAATTTGATTAAATTCTTCGTGAGACTAATCTTCCAGAGTTAGCGATGAATAAAATTGAGTATCAAAGCTTCGGCTGGTGAAATGAATTCCTTGAAGATGATGCAGTTGAAGTTAACACTCTCAAAAGATGATTTTAAGACTACATCTCCTAAGTACGCCCTTGAGGATGATGAAATTTGTCTAAGGAATTGATATATGATGCACAGGTGTTGTATGCCCTAGCCTACAGATGTTGAAAAATCATGAAGAAAGCAAAGTTGGCTAGAGAAAAGCGATGACCCCTTGGAAGTTAAAGCATGAAAATAAGGCAAGTAAGGTGAATTTATATGATGAAGTGTTATGATACACTTCTCTTTATCTGTTTTGCAGGATGAACATAGAGGTCAGAGCACGATGACTTGAAGGGATGGAACGGATACTCCAAGACAACGTTACAACTTTGAAAGAAGAAAAGTTGCATGTTGGAAGAAATGGCTAAGTGTTGCACCCGACGCAGTCAGGAAGTGGAGGTCTTTCTTAGGCATTGACCCAAATGATGTTCTCCAGCATGCTTCATACAACTCAAAATTCAAGCAAGTTTAAAAGTTACAGCTTTGAAATTTCAAAATGAGAACGTGCCTGCCATGCCAGAAGTTGAAGCTGTTTGATCAAGTCTGCAGTCAAGAACAAGAACAGTGTGAACGCGTTTCAAAATAGGAATCTTCTAGAAGATGGTGGCCATCAATTGCTTATTTATTGGTCCACTCCTCTTTGTGGCGGTTTTTAGGGTGAATCTTGTTTAGGGCTGAGGTGGCACGATCTAGGCCATCCAGCTGATTGTAATATGAGTCGTCTGTTGGAATTGGCCAGCTATTTAAAGGGGCATCCCCCCTCATTTGTAAATTATTAGAATAGACATTGAGTTAGACAGTAGACATAGAGTAGAGGGAAAACTTAGAAGCAGCTTAGTATAGATTGATAGTGTAGTTGAAGAAGAAGGAAATTTTTCCTTTGAAAACTTTTGCAAGAAATTGTTGTGTAAAAATTTCATAATAAAAGATCTTTTCATTGATGGTGAAATTCGTCTTTGTTATGGATAGCTAGCGAGGTTTCTTCATCCCTTATACTTCAAGTAGCGTAGAGTAGCATAATTTCATTTTTATGCAAGTAGATGTTAGCTGTGGAATGTGGTGTTTGATCTAAGCAAGCTTTGCTTATCCATACCACTAGTGGGCTCACTGATGGTGTGTTCGCCTTGTGTGGTCAACTGGAAATGTTGTGGGCTTAACTTCAATCACAGTTTGAATGATGGTATGCGTCGTTGTGATGGCATCTTCATGTCAAGTGGTGGTTTGAACACCTTTAGTCATCTCCCCTGAAGATTGCACTAACTCTGTGGAAGCTATCCGAGGCGAGGAAAAGCGAATTTTGGTTGAATTTTGTTGAATTTGAGCTCCATATCCCACACTTAGAATAGATTTAGACTCTCTAAACCCTGTAACCACTTTAAATTCAGTACTTTCTGGTTAGAATAGGAAACCAATTCTTCATTGATAAATCTGTCTAATTGTGAAAACCCCTTCCTCTTCCATTGAACAGTTACATAAGTCTCCTTGAAATACCAACCAATCACATCGAGCCAACTGAGACTATTCGCATTGAAGGAACCTTGGAGTTGAATGCACAAACTCTCTCACAATCTTAGCGTGCTGGATACTTTGATCAAGTGAGAATAGGGTAGCTGTTGGCGAATTTATTCTTTGTTGGTGCGGTCATGAAAAACACATCAACAGGTCCCTACGTGATCCCATAGGATCAAACGAAATGTTTCTAAGCATCATGGTGTCTGAGTAACCTCATGTTGAAGTTTGCAGCCATTTTTCCCTTTGGACCCTTAAGGGATTGATCCGGTTGAACAAAGGATCTATATTCTAAACTTATACAAACCTTACCAACTCTTGGGGAAACAATTCTAAGGTGTCAAAACTTCAAAATCCACAATCAGATCTTAGTTATACCACTGTATAATGGGTAAACCACAAAACCCTGTATTGTAGCCTAAACCCTAGGGGTTTATTGAAAATGATACTTCCAAAGCTAACCACAACCTAAAAATTACTCAAACAAGTTTTTGATATCTTGCACAAGCTCAAAAAATCATAAAAAAATGCTTCCCTACACAAAAACACAATTTGACTCTTCAAAACCACCATTTTTCTTAAAGAAAACTCACTTTTACACACATGGGTTTCACACCCATCTCACTTTCAAACCTCCCCAACACTAAAAAATCATTCCCACACCTTAATAATGTTATTACATACCCATTACTCAAGTTACAAAGGCTACATAAAGAGGAATGGGTCAAAAAGCCATTTTTATTGACTCAAAACCTTAAAATGTACAAGTTCATACCAGTTTTAGTAAATTGATGATAAAATGCACAAAACATTATGGAAAACCTTCTAAATGGATTCAAAAGAAAGTTAACTCCATCTACTATGAAAATATCAACAAATATAGATCAACTAATTGAAATACAAGCTGTACAATCTACTGCTACAACTGAAAATACAGAAAATTCTAGAAAATTCTAGAAAATTTTGAGTTTTTATTGTTTTTGCTTCTTCAAATCACAAAATCCAACCTTCAATTCAATTTATCCATGTTTTTAAACTCTTTCCCACCAATTAAAAATTGATTCACCTCCCTAACTAACCTTTGAACTGGTTTGACTCTTCACATTCCCTCCATAATGCAAATTTTGCAATTTTACAACATTTGAGTTTGCAATTTTTGCACATTTTTGCAATTTTTAAACATTTTGCACTTTTTGAATAACCCAACCTCCTAAACACCTAATACAGCTCAAATATGACTAAAAAAATAATAGAATGGTCCCATAGACCTTATTTTAATACAAAACTCAAAATCTTATATTCTACTCCTTATTTTCCTTGATGAACAAAACCTACTGAATGGTGCTCCTGCACCAATCATACATTGACCTTCTTGTCCCTCCTAAAGTTTGGACCACATCCATTACCTCCACATAAAACTCGAAATCCTTGGTCTTCTTGGTTCCCATGCCTTGATATGGTTATGCAAATGAAAATGAAGCAAAGTAATCATCTCCTTCTCCACTAGTTGGAAGAATGCATGCTTAATGTTTTGATACATGATATTAGCTCTCTCATCTACTCTAATGTTTGAATACTGAAATCTAGTATGGTGGGCCTCCAGAGTTCCACTCATCTTTCTTCCTCTTCCACCAAATGTTGGCCCGATCCACATGTCTACCAGCCTGATTGACTTTGTTTTTGAAAGCTGAAGTTTCTTCTGATTCACCAATGTTGCTCTCTCTGCCTTTTCAGACTCTTTCATTGCTATAGATCGTCTCTAGTATTTAATCATTTGTACCACATGTGGTTGATGTTCTTTGAATCCTTGCATCTAAAGGAAATTTCCTCAACATAAATACTACTAGAGAATTTCAATTTTTCCATTGTAGTTGGTATTAAAGCTGGTACCTGCAACATTGAAAATTATCCTTATATAAGAATTCCCTCCATCTTCTTGGCTTGTAACACTCTTGATTGTGGCTACATGAAATCTGATTCTGATTCCTCCTCTACATTAGAGGGAACTCATATATCCTTGTTCTAACTCTTCTGAATTATCAAAATTAGAATCAATAGCTTCCATATTCAAAAATTCCCAACCACCATCTTCAATAAATTGGCCACCAGTTCAAGTTCATTTTTTTTTCATAATACTTTATATCCATGGAGTTCAACCATTCCTTCATGCCATCAAGTGAAGATTTAGGAATGGCATCAATGCGGAGTACATCCCACTTGAAGTCTTTCAAAATAATAGCCATATCAAGTTCCTTTTGCCCAAGTCATACTCTCTCAAGGTTAACAATCATACATTGACCTTCTTTCCCCTCCTAAAGTTTGGACCACATCCATTACCTCCACATAAAACTCGACATCCTTGGTCTTCTTGGTTCCCATGCCTTGATATGGTTATGCAAATGAAAATGAAGCAAAGTAATCATCTCCTTCTTCGTTGGTTGGAAGAATGCAAGCTTAATGTTTTGATACATGATATCAGCTCTCTCATCTACTCTCATGGTTGAATACCGAAATCTAGTATGGTGGGCCTCCAAAGTTCCAGTCATCTTTCTTCCTCTTCCACTAAATGATGGCCCAATCCACACATCTTCCAGCCTAATTGACTTTGTTTTTGAAACCTGAAGTTTCTCCTGAGTCACCAGTGTTTCTCTTTGCCTTTTCAGACTCTTTCATTGCTATAGATTGTCTTTGGGATTTAATCATTTGTACCACATGTGGTTGATGTGCTTTGAATCCTTGCATCTAAAGGAAATTTCCTCAACATAAATACTGCTAGGGAATTTCAATTTTTCCATTATAGTTGGTATTAAAGCCAATACCTGCAACATTGAAAATTATCCTTATATAAGAATTCCCTCCATCTTCTTGGCTTGTAACACTCTTGATGGTGGCTACATGAACCCATTTTGATTCCTCTTCTACATTAGAGGGAACTCATATATCCTTGTTTTGACTCTTCTGAATTATCAAAATTAGAATCAATAGCTTCCATATTCAAAAATTCCCAACCACCATCTTCAATAAATTGGCCACCAGTTCAAGTTCATTATGCTTTCATAATACTTTATATCCATGCAGTTCAACCATTCCTTCATGCCATCAAGTGAAGATTGAGGAATGGCGTCAATGTGAAGTACATCCCACTTGAAGTCTTTCAAAATAATAGCCATATCAAATTCCTTTTCCCAAGTCATACTCTCTCAAGGTTAACAATCATACATTGACCTTCTTTCCCCTCCTAAAGTTTGGACCACATCCATTACCTCCACATAAAACTCGACATCCTCGGTCTTCTTGGTTCACATGCCTTGATATGGTTATGCAAATGAAAATGAAGCAAAGTAATCATCTCCTTCTCCACTGGCTAGAAGAATGCATGCTTAATGTTTTGATACATGATATCAGCTCTCTCATCTACTCTCATGGTTAACAATCTCAATCTTGAACTAATAGTGATTACTAAGAAAGGTAATTCCACCAACTCTATCAAACAGTTTACTGTAGGAACAATAAAAGTAGAGGCTTTGAAAGGAACTCCATGAAAACCAAGCTCTCTAAATGGTATATCAAACTCTTAGACCTCATTCTTGTCCATTTACAACCAAATTCAAAGATTTTCCTTCAAAAGACTAAAAATTCAAATATTGACAATTTTGTAGCAAGAATGCATTTTTTTGTACATTTGACCACCGAGACTCAAAAAATCACCCTAATACACCTTAAATGGTCTTGATTGACCTTATTTAGCATAAATAAACACAAAATACCTTAATCTAATCTATTGACCACCTATCAACCTTCAAAAAGGGAAATTTTGCAACTAGGAGACTAGGTGCTCCTGCACGAAAATTACTTTGTGTTCGAGCTTTCAAGAGGCTTTAAATATAGCCTTTACAACTGATTCTACATCTTTCCAATCATGCCTAACTATTGAGATTGTAACTAACATGACTTATTACATTATAAATCAATTGACCATGTAATATAGCCTTATTCAATTGACAATTCACTCAAAACACAATTTACTAACTTAAAATAATTCCATGAACCAAATTTCTTCAATAAGATTGGTGCCCCTGCACCAAATTTCAATATTTCAATAAATGTCATTACAAGTACAAATCTCATTACAATGCCTTAGGTACTCTGCTCTCACAGATATTTTACAATGTCACTCATACATTCGAGATTTTCTTATAATGTCTACATCATAGGTTCTCATTTAGAGGTTAACTTCAAATGAGTAACTTGAGATTCCCTCGCAAAGCTTCACACGCTCTTTTATAATGGCTTCAAATCATAATTGAGATTTTTCAAGATCATCAAAATAAGGATGTTGCATTTCTTTTTTGGTTGAGATTCTCTTCGATGGCTCAAAAATCAACATTTTCTGCAAGGAGAGACCAATCAATTTTTACTAGTTTAGTTATAGATGTATGCAAAGTAAAAGAATAAAAAGAAACAACTCATCCAAAATGGAAATGAAACGAAAATAGATGGAAGGCACTTACAGATAGGCATGGTAGTCTATCAACTTAGTCACTCCTGCTCATAAATCTTCACTGCGAGTTCCAAGATACCTATTGCACACAACACCTCTCATGAATCTAGAATATCTTGAAATTCGAGATGCTTCTATAATGTCTACATCATAGGTGCTCATGATAAGGTTAACTTCAAATGAATAACTTGAAATTCCCTCACCAAGCTTCGCACGCACTTTTGTAATGGCTGAAAATCATAATTGAGATTTGTCAAGATCATCAAAATAGGGATGTTGCATTGCTTTTATGCCTGAGATTATCTTGGATGGCTCATAAATCTTCATTTTCTGCAAGGGGACACCAATCAATGTTTACCGGGTTACTTACAGATACGCAAAGTAAAACAAGACATGATAGCATTGGAATCAAACAAATTAACATGGATACAAGTATAAATTAATAAGAACCATTGTGCATATACTTACAAATTAATCCAATGAACCATCCAGATCTGCTCTACTCTTTATTGTGTCAAGTATTACCTCATGGTCAGACTCACGGACCTTCCACAAGGTCTTGTTCAAAGGTCTACCCCATATTTTCTCAAATGAACATTGGATGCCACAACAAGGTTCAATTAATGAAGAATCTTATGATGCGTGTCAAAGTCCTCAAACAGCCAATGTTTAACACTCTTATGTGGGTACCTTCTAACCCACGTTCCAGTAACAACAACTGAGCCTCTAGGGTATTCAATGTTTTCTCCATCTATAACTGGGGCTTCCAATTTCTTTTTGGCCTCAACACAACGACACAAGTAATAGTTTGTTCCCTCTTCATTTTCTTCATCTACAATAACTGCATAAACATGCCTTGCATTGATATGTGCAGAAAATCACTTGAGATTAGTCAACATTACGAATACAGTACAAAGTAAGATAATAATATGGAATTTCAAAAACTAAGCAAGTAGATATATTACCTGGTTGAACTAGATCTAATACATGGTCTAAGTCGACCGATGATTCCATCTGTGTTAGTTCCAATTCCGTCAGAGGGCAATATGTGTGAAGTGGGCTAAGATAACTTGTCAACCATTTGTCAACCCACTCCCCTGACTCACAATCATTCTAGGCTTGCATTGTACATGAAGAACAAAAGCATGCCATCTTACGTGTATCGATACTCCATGAACCTACATTTGAGCTAAGGAAAGAGTGTAGCTCACTCGATCCTATTAGTGTACAATAATCATCATATGGTGCAACGTTAGTATCATCCATCAACCACAAAAAAATCTACAAACTAAAGATGTACCTTCATTACCTGGACCCATCGAAGCATTACACCACTCGACGATTGAACTTGCATCTGTCAACTTTGCACTGTCTTTATATTTTAACTCTTCTCATGCTAATGCTCTTTTCACACATGCTCCTGCACCATCATGCTCCCCCTTTCCATGCCCGGCCTCACAAAAGTTCCACATATGTTGAACACCTGTAGTGAGATGCATCTTGCACAAATAGTAGAACATGCACACGTTCTTGAACTATGTTGCACAGTTACCTGACCATATTATATGCTAACCGTATGCTATGCCCCTCCGATCCAAATCAATATAGAACATCTGGAAGCAACCTTGCACGAACTCTAGAGAATGTGTGCGATCATCACTAATATAAAAGTGATACTCCCTCAATACCTTCCTTTGGTCCTCTGTATTATCAACTACATGAATGAATGCTATGTGCACAAATATCGAAACCTATGTGGAGTTGTAATACTGTGACTGCACCTCACACTGTGGCTGTAGAGTGTAGTTCTTTGAAAATTCAACCACTGATACTATGCTCCCAACTAGAAAGGTGTCCTTGCATAGCTTGAATTGTGTGTCCAGCCATCAGGCTCTATGGGTATGATTTGCATACTCATACACTAGATTCTCATGAAACATGGACATAAACTGATACACTGGAATCTTCTCAATAACCAAATCACACCTTTTTGCTTGAGACCCATCTTTTGTAGTGTACATGCCACTATTTTATACTTCCCGAAATCTACTAGTTTATGTCCCACCTTATTTATGCTTGCCATATGTTGACATACTGGCATTCGTTGCAAGCCACCACAACGCTCACATGAACCATCCAAGCATGTTGTCCTATAGAATATTTGGCCATCCTCTATTTGACATAAAAAAATTGATAAGAACTCTCTTGAATATTTTGGTGGGGCTTCTATGCCGCAATCCTGCAAAACATCGTTAGTATGCAAATCTAAACATATAGAACAATAAACATCATAATGGTTAGCGAATTTAATATGTAGTCTACAACAACAAGTAGTGCATGTGTGATTTATCTTGACATAAAAAGGTGTAAGAATTTCAAAAAATCTTTGAGAAATACTAATTTGAGGATAAGCATTTTGAAATTTACAAAAAAATTGGGTTTGAGTCGTATCAAAAAATGCTTTGGATTTGGCTCACGGTTCCAACTACCGATTCTCCTTCTTACGACGTCCCTTTGATTCAGAGATGGCCTTGTATTATTCTTCCAATAATCTTCAATTAGTGTTCTCAATGCTTCAACAAATTTTTTATCTTTATGTGGCAGTCTTCCCAAGAATGCCCATAATTCATTTCAATTGGTGCCCTCAATTCTTTGCCTCCTTTGAATGGCTTTTGATAAAGTTTTTCTACTAATTCCCATTTGTTCACTTGTCTTTTTAATGAGATGAGATCTCTTTGTTTGATAGCTTACCAAAGTCAATGTAATGACACGTTGGGTGACATTACTATCCTTTGAGTGTGAGGTCTTACCCGCACTCTCATAAGCATCCAGTAGATTCTTCACAATAGTGTTTTCACTTGATACATTCGATGTTCTCAACCCAAGAGTCTTCATGATGTTTTTGTACTTTAAACCCCGCATCATTTGAATAAATAGTTGACATCTTATGGTCTCATTTAGCCTTTCAAAGAACATTTTCCAAATCTTATCAGCATATCTTCTACAAGTGTGTTCTGGAATCTTACCTTCCATGTGCTGCAAAATATCCTCATCAATATTAATCAAAAACTTTGGCTTTCTACGCAAAATTCTAGGTGGTGTTCTCTTAGGTACATACATCTCAACATTAACAATTTCATCAATATTTAATTGAGGTGGGCTAGATTGCGTACCTTCGACCGAGGGTGGAATATAATACATACCTTGAGGTTCACGTGGGGATGATGGCATACCTTGTTCGTCAAATCTGAGTGATGATGTACTCTCAACTTTAGATGTGGTGGATGGTGTCCAACCATTGTGGTAGATGGTGTCCCTCCATATTCACTTGTGCTTAATGGTGTCCCTTCGTATTCACTTGTGGTAGAGGGTGTGTCTCAACTACGGTGTCTGCATCTCCCCTAGCATGACTCTTTCGCATTCGTGCCCTTTTGCTACCAATTTCTTTTCTCTTTTTGACGGTTGAGGTTCCTCTTCAACTGGCTTGTTTTCGTCAATCATTCCCAATTTATGTTTTTAATGATATTCCCTCATCCGTTTTTTCTCTTTATCTCTAAGGGCTTGGAGCTGATCATCTATTAGTTTTTTCCTTTTAACAGTTCATTTCTTTGGCATGAAGAATAATTTTACCTGTGCAAAAAGTGCTAAGTCAAGTCAAATTAACTAACAGTGAAGGGTTGTAAGAGTCTATTAAAGAGGGAGACCAACGGTCACCTCTTTCAAATGTTAGTTTTTGAAGTTGAAGTGGTTGTTTTTAAGAGGGAAACATTATAAAAGGCCCTGATAAACTTGAATGGAGGATGATCTTGGATTGGGCATCAAACCAAATGAGGAAATGTTGAGTTTTCCTTAACAAAATTGAGCTTTTGGTGACTGAAATTGAGTTTCTGAGTTGGGCAGCGTTATTTTATGTTAGATTGAGCATGAGAAGGGTATATTAGGCTTGTTTCAATGGTTTTCAAGTTTTGGAGTGTTTGGCAAGTGCTACTTTCAATAAAACATACAATTTCTAAGCCTAGGGAGAGGGTTTTATGGTTTGGGTGGTAAATGATTGAATCGCTGCAATCTAATGCTATAATTTTAAGTTTTGATAGATATAAAGTGCTGTCCCAAGGTTTCAGGAGATTTGGACAAGTTTTGAAGGTGGTCCCTTTGTAAAAGTGGGTTAATTTGGGACCTTAAAAGCTAAGTTACTAGTTCGGTTTTGGGTTCGGGTTCAGGTTTGAGAACCCAGTTCGCCGGTTCGAGAATTTTTTTTGGGGGTTGGGTTCGTTTTGGGTTCAGTAATACAAAAAAATATAAAAATTAGAAATTTATACATATTTGTAGCAGAAATTAAGTTCAAAATACACCACCATATTAATAGTCAAATAACATAGCAAAAATACACCACCACTTTATACTCAAAAATCAAATGTCATGATATAGAATTATAAATTAAATTTCAAACTTCAAACATAAAAATGTCAAGTGTTTACAATCAACCATTAATGATTATTGATCATTGATCAATCTGAATCATATGGGTCATCCAAAAAAGTAGCATCATTAGCAACATTAGATGCTACATTTTGTGTAGAACCACAAAGAGCATTAGTAACACTTGCACAAGCACTGCCACTAGCACCGACACTAGCACTGACACTACCACTCTCATGCTCAGTAGTTGCTTCAGGTTGATAGTCATTATCAATATCAAGTGCAGCTAAGTGACTTGTGGAAGCATCCAAGTCAAGTTGCTCTGGCTCAATATCCCACCTCCTTGTGTCTCCTTTGTAGGAACTATGTTTGTGTGTAAGGAGGTGCAAATTTGAATGCACATACACCAAGTCCTCAGCCTTTTTTGAATGTAGCCTATTGCATTTTATTGAGTGGATGAAGGAGTATGTGCTCCAATTCCTCTCAGAAGAGGATGAACTAGCAACCTATTAAGACCAAATTAAATTAATAAATAGTTAAGAGTTACAAAATTTAACTAAACAAAATTATTAATTAAAATTAAAATTACAAATAT
Source organism: Sequoia sempervirens (assembly GCA_007258455.2). NCBI lineage: Eukaryota > Viridiplantae > Streptophyta > Pinopsida > Cupressales > Cupressaceae > Sequoia > Sequoia sempervirens. Next base: position 167,940 of record VDFB02123136.1, read on the forward strand.
AAAACTTACTTGGGATAAAACTTTTATTGCAATAGGTTGGAGGTGCATGTATTCTTGCCCATGGAAGTACCACCAACTATGAGCATCCACCCTGCACTTGTCTCGAAGAGCATCCATATTCTGATCAACACTCCCAGAGCATGCAAAAGCCATAAACTCAGCCCTCACTCGATCACGTTGGTCACGATCAGTGAAGATTCTATGAATTGTTGTCTTGTACCCTTGGGCCACTTCACCATCCCTATATGGAGAAACTCTTGATGAAGCAGAAAGTATCTCAGGACTATAATATTTGGGACTCAATGCAAAAGCGAGAAGATGCAAGGGAGTGGTCATTTTGTTCCATCTATCAACCATGATTTCCTATAGCTCTTTGAAGAATTTTTCTTCAGGATCTTCCTCTTTTGCATTGATGATGGATCTCATCTTCTCCATCATTGAGTCGATACCATCATATACTTCGCCCAAACAAGGTCTATCCAAGTCAGTGTAATGGATCATGCTCAGTATGGGCTCGGTGAAACTGACGAGATACTCAACATGATCCCACCAACCATCATCTAGGATCCTTTGCTTGATCCTATTTTCCCTTTCATTGCTAGATTTCCTCCATACAACCCAATTAGGGCTGATTACCATGGCACATAGTGCCTCACGAACCTTTATAAGTCATCTCAACACAATTGTGTTGGAGGAAAAATGAGTCTCGGCAACCTATTTGAAAATAAAAAATTAAAATTAAAAGAAAATTTAAAAATATTGAGAATTAACTTACCTTCAACAACTCCAATTTTGAAAATTGTCTAAATATTCCTTGTGTCATATGGTGGTTGGTGACAAGCATTTGGATGTCTTCGCCCTCAGCATACACCTGTTTGATCCACTCAATTTTGGATCCAATTTTTTGTAGCATTAGATTGAGGGAGTGGACAGCACAAGGTGTCCAAAAAATGTGTGGATACTTCTCCTCAACCAATAACCCAACAGCCCTACAATTTTTGGTATTGTCGGTTACAACTTGCACAACATTTTGATGGCCCACTTCTTCAATAGCTTGTAAAAGGATGTCGGCAATAAATGGACCATCTTTCACCTATCCTTCACAATCCACTGCTCTCAAAAACATTGCCCCTTTAGGGGACACAACAATAACATTCATCAATGGGCGATTTCTTGCATCTTTCCATCCATCAGAAACTATGGTCACCCCTGTTTCGATCCACAAATCCCTTATGGGCTTCAAAGAGTCTGCTACATATTTCACCTCTTTCTCCAATAAGGTGCAACGCACCTTCTCAAAACCTAGGCCCTTATACCCCTTTGGAGCCTCATTAATAGATTTCTCCATTTTTTGCCAATATGGTGAATGAACAACATTGAATGCCAATCCATTGGCATAGACACATCTTGCTATGTCTTGATCAGGAATCTCTCTTGCCTCATTTTGAAATGAAGCTTCCAACGGTCCCTTAGATCTTTTATTTGAAGAGGGCATGGTTTGCTTTTGAGGGATGTCCATAAATGGATGCCTTTCTGTAGGCGCAAAATAAGAAGGTGGTGTAGGGGGTTTCATGGATCGAGATCCTTTCTTCAAAGGATGGATTTTTTTTTGGTCTGCCTTTTCTTGCTCAGCAATATATTTCAACACTATATTTTTTGGAATCCCATTGTTGTTTTCACCTAGACAATTTTTGATGCTTGTTTCAGGGATCCCGCACAAGTGCCCTTTTACTCGATTGTGTGAGCTCGAATATTGAACATTGCAATGACTACAAATCCAAACATATCCTCCACCACCTGGAAGTTGCTGAACCATTTCTACATATTTCCAAAGGGGAGAGGCTGGGTTTGTTTTGAAACGAGATTGGATTGAGCCTGAGGAGGTACCAGTTGCCATTGTAATATGGAATAGTGAATACCTAAGGCACAACTTATTGAAATTTTGGTATTGATTCATTGAATTTGAAACTAAAAGATTTAATTAATTTCAAAAAAATGAACAAATTGAACATGTGTTATATACATTTAGAAGAATGAAAAGTAAAACAAAACAATAACTAAAAAAAAAACAAAAGAGTTGAAGTTCACTTGTGAAAAAAAATGTAAAAAACATAATAAAAAAACTTCAAAAACCTACCTCTTTTGAAGAAATATTTCTTTACGATCTTCTTAGCAATGAATAGACACTTGCAAGTGCTTAGGAATAGCACAAAAATCAACTTTGAACAATCTATGATCAGCCTTCAAGTCTATTCCAGCTTGTGCAAGCAAAAGAGAAAGTTCAGCAATGGAGGCAAAAAATCATTTTTTCTCATTCACAAATTGGTAAATGAGTATCACTTTACCTATTTCATGTTTCAGAGGAAATTATAAGGGTTAGAAAGAATAAAAAATTCATTAAAATTCAAAAAAGAGTCAAAAGAGTGTTAAAAAAAAGAAAAAAAATGTAAAAAAATGCGCCTGGCCACATAATAGAACCCGGGTTCGAACCGGGTTCAAAATTTTCAAACCCTATCTGGACCCACAGTTAGGGGTCCGGACCCTGGCTAAACCCACAGTCAAAAATCTAGACCCATAGCGAATTCGCCTGGACCAGACCCGAATCGAACCCGAATTGAACCTGAGGCCTTCAATAGCAAATCTAGTAACTTAGCTTAAAAGCGTAGAAAACTTGATAATTTGTGCAGTTTGGTACAAAACAAGCATTGGTGATTGTTGGATATGTTGAAAGGCTTTGTAATGGGTAAAACAAAGGTGTCTAAATGGTCCTAGGTCTGTAGAACAAAAAAATTGCATAATGAAGCTTATTAAGCAAACCATTGCTGATACTAGTACTTTTAGGCTTAATGAAGGTTTGGTGGTTCAAGGGTGGTTATGGGAGTTGAAGGAAGTTGGAACTCCTAATTTGAAAATGTATAAAAAAATCATACAAACCCGAATAAAGGGTTTATTGAATTGCTTTTGAGGATTTGGTGCTCTACTCAACGCCTAAACTGTGGAGTTTCAAGTATTTTTCTGTGTTTTCAGTTTATTTTTCCTATGTACAGCCCAGTACAGGCCTCCCATGATTAGAAATGCATAAATCACTATGGTGGCAGGTCTTAACTTGGACTTCAATCTATTTTGAGACTCCTTTGGTTGTTTCGGTGAACAAAAAACTCCATTCTTCATGATCAGCCTGTATAGACCAACAAGGTATGAGTTTTACTTTAATTTAAAGATGGAGTCTTTCCTCCTACTGTGGTGACCTATGATTCAGAGGAAAGGCCTATAATATGTTGTTTTCAAGTTTCATGTGTTTCTTTTAATAGTGGCAAGGTGACTATAGGGCTGGTGATGTTATCTTAGGCTGAGAATGTGAGTTTTTGGCATGAAAAGGAGGAACCAAAGTGGTGTTTTTGAGATCTAATGAGGCTAAAGGCCTAGTGAAGGTTTATTTTGTTTTTGCATACCCTAAAAAATTTGTTTGATGCTTTAGTGAGGCTTGGAAGGCCTTGGATTTGTGAAATATAGAAAACCCTAGATATTTATGAGCAAATTGAGGGTTTTTGTATTGGAAACCTATTTGAGCATGCAAGGTCCTAAAACCTGGAAAATCTTTTGTTTTGAAACCTAAGTAAAGATTGTTTCTGGATTTTGGGGTCTGCTGAGAAGTGATAAGGTTATGTGGGGAATTATACCCAATTGAGTGACTTTGATATGCTACAACCTGAACAATGTGAATTTGTTGAAAGAAGAGGTCCTGATGAAATTGTAAATTGAAAATTTGTTTGTAGATTGGAGTTGTGTGTTTGTATGTTGTAGGCCTCCCCCTACTGCATTAGGAGTATATTCCAATTTTTTAGAGACACGTATGGAAATTTTGGTAGCATAGACAAGGCAATCAGTTGGTTTGTATAATTGTTTGACAAAATACCTCAATGAAAGCTTTGGAAGCATACACAACGAAAGTCAATTGTTAAATTTAACAAAATTCTTCAAAGATATGTAGTTTAAAAATGTAATAGGAAAGTGTATAGAATTGTGTAATTTAAAATGTCCATTGACAACCTAAGGTTGTAACATGACAAACAAAAAATTTGATCAACATGGAATAAGCAAAACAACAAAAATGAAAGCAAGCCATAATAGAATGAAAGAAAATGTACAAATACTTCACATACCTAAAAAACCAAAGTTTCAAATGGAGGAGTTCTACCCAATTATGTAGCCTTTGCTTCTTCTTTCCTCAAAATCCTCAAAAATTTGACTTTTTCAAAAGCTTGTTCCCCTCCAAACTTCAATTGTATATCAGTTATCACTGTAATTCAAACTTGAATTGATATTAAATGCCTTTCAACGTGAAAACTCTTCTATTCCATGCAAAGTGATGGAAATATCATGAAAAAGGTGGTGGAATCTAAAAATCATGCATGCACACTTCACTCAACATCATAAAAAAGCTACTTTTTGTTGGAGCATGCATAAAACCAAGAGAATATGTAGAATGTGGGCCGACATCATAGGTATATTGTGTTTTTTTACCGTTTTTAGTGCTATAAAA